>JALKBU010000520.1:0-35512 GCA_023091735.1 Trichomonas tenax
ATTTATCGATAAACTTTTGATGCATATCTCATAGTCTGGATTGTGCACAATATACATATTATTAGTAGAGTTTTCGGCTTGAGTCTATAAGTCATCGCTATAAAAACTTTTCTAAAGCGATTCTTTTTTATACACTTAAAAAATACTGCCTGGTCCTTCTGATTTTGCAGAAAATAGGTAAGGAGTGATAATAAAGGAATTTGAGAATAGAATTTAATAACCATGGTCAGTGTGGTGTTAAATCATTGGGAGAAAAACATTTTTTAACATGTACGTTTTTTTATTTCTCAGAAAAGTTACTGAAAGTCATATATTAATTACATGTGTTTATGCATTTTTACAAGTTTTCGGTGAAAAACACTAGAAAAGTCATAAAACGCCTTTTTAACATGTTTTCTAGAAATGGCATCATGCAATTAGTGGAAATTTCATATCATTTCCATGATCTGCTGAATCTAAATCTTGTGGTAATTCACAAAAAAAATTCTTTTTTAGTTTACTTAATCATCATATAATTAAATAAATGAGCATCATTTAAATTGAGAGCATGAAATTAATAAGTTTTCAAAATATCGTCAAAATTACTGTTGAAAGATTCCTAATCACGGAATAAATATTACAATTACATCAAAATTGAATTAAACACCATTTTATCAAATTTTCTTATTCTCCACAATCTTTGAGAATAGTTTTCTGTATCATTTCAATTAATAGCACAATTTTATTTTGTGCTCAAATAATGATCTATTATACTAGATAATGCGTTGAGAAATTTTTATTTCAATTTAATTCATTTCTGCATAAAGCATGGAGCTCTCATTGTACCAGCCCTTCCGCATGGAACCTAAGAAGATTAAGCACCATAGGACGTTCAAGTCCCAGACAACAAGAGATAATGAGAAAATCAAGAAGAGAATAAAGACCAATAAGAATAGGATAAAATACATTGGTGATTATCTGAACCAGTTCTTCGCCACCAATGTTACGTCATTCATTTTGGTATCTTTCGCCAAGCTTCTGTGCAGGCAATTGAATTTGAATTTAGATAGATTGGCAAAGCGCAACAGGTCCGCATTGTTGTGTTGGTATTCAGAGAATTGGGATGTGATATATTATACCCTTAATTCTGTTGATTTAAGTTCAATGCTCAAATCAATGCCTGTTGAGCCACCTTCACCAGTCAGCGAGCCACAGAATTCCTTCATTGATCCATCTGACATTAACTATCTCCTCAATTATCACGATTGAATTGAGCATTATTTTGCATATGGAAAATTATTAGTTTTTATTGTAGTAATATTAAACCTTTTTTATTATACGAGTTTATAATCATCACCTTTTTCTCCCAAAGCCAACTTTTTATCGATTCATTCGCAATCTCGATCTTAATCTAACTTCAACTATTGACTTGACCAATGCCATGTACTCATTGAGTTTAAGCGATTTATCACGACTACAAAATCGTTTATTGTTCTGGAACTCAATTTTATGATTGGATGCTGACGTGGCCCAAAATCGCGGATATGGGGTCCACTGCACATATGCAGGTGGAGTTTCTTTTCCTTTTCTTCAAATTCTTGCGTTTTGATCACACCCATCCATTCACGCCCATCCCTGGAAATCCTTAACGATAAAACTAAGCAAAACCTTGATATATCAAAATGACTCAAAAAGAGCTTTCAGTTCTTCAAGGAATCGGCTCCTCAATGTGTAATAAAAAATTATTCATCATTATCGGAAAGGAATCGAAACTCCTGCATTATATTGCTGACATCTGTACATAGAGTATATGATAAAGCGTACATGAAAATTTCATAATTTTAACCATAATGCGCCGATTCAAACTATATCAACACTTAGGATTGGGTATTAAGCTCTTTTATTAACACCATCTGTTAAGTACCAAATGCTAAACCCATCTCTGCTCTTAACATTTCAACATTCGTTTATCTCAAACCTTTCATATATTGGTGTGTGTTATTAGCTTTGTTTCTGTAAAACCATCATACTACAGGTATGGCGCTGGTTATTTTCATGTATCACACTTTTTAACTCTAAATCTCTTTGTCGTTGATAATATCTTTCGAAATTCAAATATATCTTTTGGCATATGTCATTAACAGCATGAAGTGTATCATAGCATAGTCTAGTTTTATCAATTTAACAAACTTCTTTTATAATTGCTATTTCTGCAGCAAATGGTGTTTAATATGAGTAGAACTAACAATATAGCATTATTCAAACAGACACACGAATCTCATTTTAATCACATTAAAACCGTTGATATTTATTATTGCAAACTGAAATATTAGCATTTCAAAGATCTTGCAAATGTCAAAATTAAATTTATATGAATCATATACCTTACTAAACCTTTATTAATAACAAATTAATCTTTATCCTTGTTTTTTTTTGTCAAGTAAATAATCATTATTGACACGTAAACAAACTTTCAAAAATTTGTAATCCCATTTATTATATAATATATATATATGACAAATTGAAACTATTTTTAAAGTTTGAAACATCAATATTCATATCTTGGTATAGTTTTTGATCGAAAAAGATGTTTTTGACATGTAAAATGATAAGAAGGAATATTTGTCATGTAAACATAACTAAAGCGTCGGATTTAATAGATGAATGATAATAATGTGATGGACGCTGTTAAATCTTTTACTTCGACGTTCAACTACAGCAATTCGATCCCCCACGGAGAATCAATTGACGAAATGCTGAAATCGGCCCTCTATTTAGAGTCAACGCCAATAACTTTCACTTATTCGTTCGGAGGAAAGCGTGAGTTGGTCCCACACGACGTATATCAGACATACTTAGACTTCGTTAACAAAAACAAGGGATATCCTGCTTTAAAGGCAGTTTTGTTTCCATTATTTTGCCAATTAGTGATTTATTTCAAGCGATACGAAGAAAACGAGAAATGCAAAGACTTCGTGGATAAATTTTTGCCCACAATTCCGCAAGAATACGCAGATGATACGAATTTGTTCGTAACCAACGAAGCACACTATTCCAAGTACGCGAGTATCTTCAACATGCAGCACTTCATATTATACTGCGACGAAAAATCAGCGAATTTGTTGGTTGATTTTATCAACGAACAATATAATTCGCAATTGCGAGCAGTCATCACAGATTCTATCAGTATTAGGATCCAAAGGGATGTTCAGCGCTGCCCTGAGATCAGATTTATCGCTCCAGACAAACTTTCAGAACTTTCAATTGTTTACGCTTCAGTTCCGTCGTGCAACATAGCTGCGATCCCGAAGAGCTCGCCATGCATATATGTTGTGGTCGATGGAAATAATGTTGTCTGCTTGCAAACAGAAAAACACATTTCTAAAATCATTTACAGACATTCAGCGCCCATTTCAACTATCTGCGCATCATCAACGGGCTCCTTATGCGTCACAGCTGATGTTAGCGGCGTTTGTCGCATTTGGTCGAAGAATATGATAAAATCTCTTCCTGCCGTGATGTGTCCAATTTGGTCTTCTTGTTTTGCACCAACAGGTAGTGTCTTCGCGTTAGGATACGAAGATGGCACAGCGAGATTGTTTAGGTCCGATAATTGCACTGCTTTCAGAGCTTTCGTTGGACACACTAAAGCAGTTGTTTCCATCTGCTTCCATCCTAACTGCAACTACATCGCGACAGCTTCTCTCGATTGCACTGTTAGATTCTGGGATATCAGGACTGCAGACACGAAACGCCTCTTCATAACATCGCAGACACCAACAGCTGTTGCTATTTCTCCTGACGGAAAGAATCTCGCATACTTCGATGGATCATTGCATCTCTGCGACATTGGAACACAAGAGAACAAAGTTCTCGTCGTTCTTCCTGCGAAGGATATCTCTGGAATACACTTCCTCGCTAGTGGAACACACGCTGTCTTAGTATCGAAGAGTGGTGTTATTTATGCAGTTAACTTCGAAACCCAAAACGCAAATGAAATCACAAATATTGATGGAACTGTTGTTTTCTCAGGTATTCCACAAGAAAATGAATTAAGAATCTTGACAACGGACTAAGAAAACTTGTAGACTTTTTCTTTAATTTTATTATTTATTTATTTTTTGAATATAAATTGCTCGTTTATTATCTTTGCAATATGAAAAATATAGAACAAATATAAAAACTTTTAATCAACTAAAAAATATTTCACTTACGCTTTGGCTTCTTTGGAGGAGCTTCTTCTTCGTCATCATCATCATCTAGGCGTCTTTTAGAGTTCTTCGATTTCTTGGGAGGCTCTTCTTCATCCGATTCTACTGGACGTTTAGCTTTAGAAGGTTTCTTCTTTGGTTGTTCATCTTCGTCATCATCGAGTGAACGCTTTGGATTTGATTTCTTTGGCTTCTTTGGAGGCTCTTCTTCCTCATCCGAATCTAACGGACGCTTAGCTTTCGATGGTTTCTTCTTTGGTTTCTCATCTTCATCATTTGAATCCATTATATGCTTCTTTGGTGTCGATCTCTTTGGCTTCGGCTCTTCATCTTCGGAATCTTCTATTTTCCTCTTTAGTGTTGATTTCTTCGGCTTTGGCTCTTCTTCGTCATCATCAGAATCAACTAATTTTCTCTTTGGTTTGCGTTCTTGTTCGATGAATCTCTTCTTTGGTGTTGACTTCTTTGGTTTTTCTTCCTCTTGGTAATCGTCGAATTTCATCTTTCTCTTTGGTGTTGACTTCTTCGGCTTGACTTCTTCATCTTCGCTTGCAGAGTCTGGCTTCAGTGAGCGCTTAACTAGTGATTTATCACCGAATATTTCTTCGTCTTCAAGTTCCATGTTCTTTGTGTTAATGACATCGTCATCTTCGCTGTCTGAGCTAACGATGATAACCGGTTCCTCCTTGTGGTCGTTTCCGTCAACATCAAATGCAACACGGCTATTGATTGGATTCCTCTTCTCCTCTTTCTTCTTTTCATCAGCCTTGTCAGCGACTGTGATCATTGGGAATGTTCCCGGAAGGGTGATGACCTGTGTCATAATCTCTGGAGCTTCGAAGGCGGATGTATCCTCTTCGATGACGTATCTCATTGATTCAGTCTCGTAGATCGCCATATCGCCGATGTCTATCTCTATGATTTCACCGCCATCTTCGACAACTTCTCCTTCGTGCTGGAATGGCAAAGGAAGCTGGAACTCCTTGCAAACAGCGCTGTGCTTGTTGCCGTGTTTGAACTTTGTGGCCAAGTAAGCGACATCTTCGCTCTCCAAGTATGGGCAACCGAGTCCGAGTCTCCTTCTCCTGGCGTAGACAGCATTCAAGGCGGAGCTCTGCAATTCAGTGAGTTGTCTGATTGTTGCCTTGTTCTTCTTTGTCATATCGATTGTCGCGAGCATATCATTCATCGAGAACTGGAACTCGACGAGGGATGGAGCGCTGACAACAGCATCAGCGAGTTCCATCCATACCTGGATACCTCTCAATCCGTTCTCTCTGATGTCGAAGTGCATCAGCGTTGGAATAGCTCTCAAGCTCTGTACAGCGAGAGAAACACCTCTGTCGCCTAATCCGTTGTTGCTTAAGTCGAGGTATTTGAGCTTCCTTGCAGAGATCTGCTCGATCAGTGGATAGATTTGCTGCTCGAGTTTCATTGTCTGGCTGCCTTGGATTGTCAAGTACTTAAGAGACTTGATCTCGACGATTCCTGGAAGGATGTTGATGATGTTCTCTGTCTTGGAAGAGAAGTTTCTTGAAAGGCTCAATCTCTTCAACTTTGGCATCATTGAAAGGAGAGGAAGGATGTTCTTCAAGTCTGTTGCGTTCATGCCGTTCTCATCGAGCCAGATTGAGCGCCACTTAGCAAGATCGCTCTCAAGGAATGCGCCAAACATTGGCATAAGAGCAGCTCCGTGAATTCCGAGATTGCTGATGTTGAGATCGAATCTCTTGATGTGCTCGTTTTCAGCGATTGTTTCGATAACATGTGTGATGCTCTTTGGAGCCAATCCAGTGCCACTGATATCGAGAAACTGGAGTGTCTTCGACTCTCTGATGAACTCGAGAAAGTCTTCGAGAGCTGCCAAGTTGATCTGCGTTCCAGAGAGTGTCAAATGAGTCAATGGTGGTGCATGGCGCCTGATAACGCTGATAAGTGCCTGTCCGGAGTTAGCGATGCCACCAACATCGAGTTTTCTGAGTTCCTCGGATTGCGTTTCGAGCCATTTGTCGAATGATGTAACGCAATCCTGATTGAACTCCGCTCCGTGAATCTGAAGAATTTCCATCGAGCGCTGGCTCGTGTTCGACTCCAAAGCCTTGAATAATTCGTTTGTTTGGTTCGCCTTGATGCCGCAGTTGTTGAGAGAAAGAACGCGGATTGGTTCCTTTTGAGCGGAAACGATTGCAGGGAAATAATCGAAGTCCTGGATTTTGTTTTCATCGAGACACCAATATGAAACAGGAAGCTCTCTGTTTGCCTTCAAAGCCTCGGAGATCTGTTGCATGCCCTTCGTTATCTGGCAGTTGACGAAATAAATGATCTTGATTGATGTTGATTTCGAAATAATATCAGCAATTCCTGTGAGAAGTTCCGGCTGTGGGCAGTTGACACAGGCGAAGCCTGAAGTGAACTTCATATAGTCAACAGCAGTCAAAACAGGCAACAAATCGCGTCTATCGATGAATAAATCAACAGGAAGAAGAGATATATCAAAAACACCGTTTCTCGCCAAAACCATTGAGTGTAAAAAGCGGACAACTTCGTTCCTAAACGGTCTCTGCTGCTTTGCGCAAAGTGATGCATATGCTAACTGGAATTTTTGCGAGTTTGACAGTGGCAACCTTATCAGTGGGAAGAGAGACATATCGTAGGAACGTAATTCGCAAGTTTCCTCAATTGTAAGATTTGAAAAGACGATTTGATAGTTTCTGTAAAGAATTTGACCGACACGAAGTGCTTCAGGCGCTGTGATAACGAGAGATGTGTCCTCTGTAAGCACCAAAAGATACTTTTCTTTTGAATATGCGATCAGTGTAATGTCAGATAAATAGACTCTTGCCATTATTTCGAGCTTTTTGCCTGAGCCTTTGTACGCGTAGAGTATAAACGGCGTGCAAACGACGTAGCAGTCTTTGTAGAGAGTTTTGAAGTTTCTAATATCGGATCTGAAGGCAACTAAGATGTTTTTGTGGCCCTCAATGATCGCTCCTTTGATCATTTCGATCTCCTCCGGAGTAAGACGGGGATATCTCTCCGGTTCAGGGATATTCATCTTCATTTTCTGCATTTTTATTTTGTGATTTTTTTACAATTCGTTATTTTTAAATAATAAAAGATTTAGATCCAACACATCACTGAATGAAGTTTTTCGTAATCGTTTTCGCGATACCTCAATTTTATTGTGACAATATCAAATTTTGATCAAAATCAGCTCTTTAGCTATCAAAGCATCTACCTACACATTTTCAGATTGTTTCTATTAACAACAAGCTCTCACCTTCTCCGAGTTATTTCAATGGTAGATTATCTATCAATTATTGAATATATTGACTTGAAAATTTGACACAATATCAAGATGTATCAGGACATTGAAGTAGCGAAGTTTCATTAAAATTGTATATGACAATTAGTGACAATTGAGAGGGCATTTCGGTATCAAATTAAAGGATTTTTACTCACTTCAACACACAGGTAGTTGCACCATGCCTATGCGGATTATGCTGTAGTGTTTGTTTTGGTATCTAATTTGAGGCCAATGATATCATATCTAATGATTTTATAAAAAGATCGACAATTAACTGTTTCTAATATGAGAACATATTATTTTGATATAGTGTTTTATGATTGTGATGATTTTGATCTTGAATGAAGAGTTTTCATCTATGCCAGATTTCGATCTGTATCACAATAAGCGATATAAAAGCCTAACACAATGTGTTTCATATTATATGAGAGATGTCTGTTGTAGTACAATAATGAATATTGAGATATAGCCTATTTTAGATGAAATAGAATATTGATCAAAAAAGAAAATAAAGATAAGACATAGAATCATACATGAATTTATTTGCATGATTATGGTGGTATGGTTTGTATGTGTGCCATATCTTTGTGACTCTTCTGCATTGATCGAATGAACGAGCTTTATGATATAAAACTGAGAGCCTATGGACTCATTAAACGAGACCCACAGGCCGGCCACCTGTTTGTATTCAGATACGCATAGGGGATAACATACTTACATGTGTGTTTCCTATGTGTTTATACCAAGACTGTGTGTTTATTGCAATGTTTACATGCTGTGAAATGGATTAAATTACCACGTGCGCAAAATAGACAACACACTTGTTTCAACAATAGAGTGTCTTTTAGCACTCTGAAGCAACGAGTCATACACGAATGAGCATGTAATAACTTGTTGAAGAGTTTTAGGCTATTTTATTAAGATATTGAATATATTAAATTAATATAATGACAAATCTTTCAATAAGCACAATTCCTAAGATACATAAACCATATGCACTATACACCATTTATAGAAAGCTCATATTTTCGGTTGATCTAAATCCTCGCGATGCTGATATTATCACTATACTGTCACGTACCGAAAGTTGTTATGAAAGAGTGACACAAAAGTGATATTATCTGACATGTAAAGTTATCAGAATCTCTAGTTTTATGTGTCAAAATATTAATATTTTTTGACATGTAAAATCCTATAATCATTCAAATTATGTATTAGTTTTTATTTCAAAATCGCGTCTGACTGGAAGAACTGGGGACTACATTGACACAGGTACCACGCATGTTAGTAACTAAACTCACAGATCTTTCTTTCATACGCCATCATTAAGAAATCAAAGATTTCCACTTCAGAATGCCTCTGAAGAGCAAAATTAAATGCTTGATTGGGACTTGTATCCAAGGTGCTAGCAATCCAGTCCACAGTTCTTCCTTTGAGAAGCATTCTGTAGAGTAAATCGCTGATTATTTCGAAAATCGAGTCTGAAAGTCTGAATAAAAACCGATTAACTTTATGAGGCAAGAAACCCCTAAAAATAAGTTTATTTTTAGCGCTTGAAAAGCAAAATATTTATAATATTAATAACACATAATATTATTAACAAACATAATTACCAAAATTTTGGGAGTGGGACTGAATTTGGATCAATAGCCTTAGGAACTGGGACAAATGGGGTAGTATCCTTTATTTTATCATTTTCTGTAAGCTTTAAAATCTTTTCAGGTCTGCATTTGAACTCCCTCTTAATCATTCTTAAATCATTAAGACGTGAAATTTCTCTGCGAAGTTCATTGTTGGTGGTAATCTTAGCTCTCATTGCTATTTCTGAATCCTTATGTACCTCTTTTGCTTGTCTAACAATGTTCTGAATCTCTTTCTCAGAGATATCTTCCATGTCACTTTTCTTGACATAGATGCAGTCTTCATTTTTGATACCATAAGAGTCAAAGCTTGAAATCTTGTTAAGGAGTTGTCCTTCATATAAATATTTATTGGATTCATGTGGATAGAGCTTATCTAAAATAGAGATAAATGAATTTCTTGTGACAACAATTGATCTCGTTGGGCATGTTCTGTGGCAAAGGAACAACTGAAGCTTTGTAGCTGTAGCAACCTGCGACATTCTATATGCTGAAACAATCATCGAGGAAAGAACGAAGAATGAATAAATAAGCCAACATGATAAAACCTCTCAATTTTTTGAAGTTTATTGAATTAAATATTCAATGCATTTTTAAACGATTTTTTCTGACTATTTATCATTATATATCTTACACCTCGATATAGAGTGACATCATGCAAATTTTGAAAATAAAACAGTTTGAGCCGAAATTTCTGATGATCGGATACAATTTCTAATGTCATACTTATATGTTTAATATTTTTAACTCTAAAAATCTTGAACAAAATTACAATGTTCACTTTTTCAATTCAAAATGTTCAAGAAAATATATGTTATAACTATTTGTTGCTCTGCATAACAGATACATTCTAAATCAGTTCCGCTTGACGATATTTCGAAAATTTTGTTTACATGGCAAGATTTTGCATACATGTCAAAAAATGCAAATTTTTCCCTTGGCAAAATTGTTGATCAACAACTAAACTAAAAATCAAAAAATGGGAGTGCCATTTTTTCGTATAAGAATAGACCTTCCTTTAACTCAGTGCCCATGTCTCGCAGAAGGTTCTAACAAAAATTGAATAAAACTCATAGAATTTTATGGAATTTGCAAGCCAAGCATTTGCAAGATGATTTATCTCGTATACTACTATACATCTATACCATTAGTTATCCAAGAAATGGATCTTCAATAATGCGATTTTCTTTTTTCCAAAAAAGTCATACGACAATCACCAACTTTACCTCTCGATTGCTCAAATATTTCGTACATGTCGACTATTGCAGAAATAAAAAAGATATCATGCCATTAAGAATTTATGATCCTTAAAAACAATATTTGATTAAAATCTAACGATGAATCGTAATATATGGGCGATTTATCGCATACCTGCACATTTATTATTAACCAATTCTTACAAAGCGTCGAAATTCTGCTGTTATATTTTAAAAATAACTATTGAGAATAAATATATTTATAAAGTGTATCATATCAACATAATATAAAGTCTTGAATCACAGCTTTTTGAATTTTGATTAAAAATTTGATTATTTCTATTTCACCTCTTTTCTCTGGTGTTTCGCATTCAATAAGAATTATTGTAAATATTTTATAATTTGAATTTTTAAAATATCTATTGTATTGTAATAAATGAATAATTTTTTGTATTTTGAATATAAAAAAATTTCAGAGCAAATTTTGATTTTCTGATATTATACATTTTACAATATCTCCTGTTTATATAGTATTGATTTTCAAATCAAAAAGTCAATTTTAAACATTTACCATTTTTAATTTTCTTGATTTATTGAGATAACACAAAATATTGTGATATTCTTAACATACGATCAAGTGATATTTATATTTTAATACTTAAGATAGCAGAAAAATTTGTTTAGACTCCATAACGTCGACTTAAAAAGAAAAAAATTATCTTTCCGGATTTGAACCTGATGCACATAATGCCTAAATGTGTTATACAACAGCTACATTACAAGAACAGATTCAACATTTTCTTTCATTTGTACTATTTTAAAAAATTCAAATATTAAAAGTGACTTAAAAAGATAAAAAATATGTGCAACGAGATTCGAACAACAATCCTTTTTCCATATTTCGTGACACCCCCTCATTTAGGCCTGTTGTGAAATACGGAATTTTTGATATTTTATATATTGCATTTGCTAATCAACTCACATCATACATTCTTTATATATAAAGCAGTCATATCATCAATTAAGGAATACATCAAAAAATTCTTAATCATATTCCTGCATTTTTAAGGAAAACTTGATATTTGGATACAAGAAATGTACAAAATGCCCAACATGAAGGAATTTCGAGGTGTCATTTTTAAAATAAATTTGAAAACTTTACAAATCAAAAAATGCTTTCTTTCTTTGTTTTTAGAACTTTATCAGCCAACAAAATCACATATGACAATGGAGAACTTCATATCGATGCAGAAATCCAATACACGAGAGCTGATATCGATTCTGTCGTTAATAATCAACAAGTTACGTCAATTATTGTCGATGGATCATTCAACGAGATACCTGAAGGTGTGTTCGCAGAATTAGATGTTGAGAAAGTCATTATTTCATCACCAATCACAATAATCAACAACTTAGCATTTTTCAGCACTAAAATTAAGGAATTCACAGTTCCATTACAATGTCAAGTCATTGGAGCAGACTGCTTTAGAAACTGCCATCAATTAGCATCATTTTACATCAGAAAATCAACAATGACTGTAAAAGCTAACGCATTCATGGGATGTGAGAATCTTGTCGAGTTTAAACTCGTTCAGGGCGATACATCTAAACCAATTGAAGGAATGAAACGCACATTTGGATCAAATGTTTTCAAAGGTTGTGTGAAATTGGCAACTTGTGAGCTTGAGGACGATACAGTTGAAATTAGCCAGTACATGTTCGTCCACACACATATTAAAACATTGAAAGTTCCATTTTCATTGAAGAAGATTCCAAATTACTGCTTCCACAAGTCTTACATTGAGACTATTGACTTATCAGGCATTGCTGCTGTTGGAATTCATGCTTTCTGCGACTGTGAGAAACTTAAATCAGTCACGTTCGACGCAAAACTTGAGCAAATTCATGCTTATGCATTCCATAACTGTCCAAATGCTTTTTTCACTGGCCTCGATAAGGCAAACTATCTCTTCGATATCTACTCATTTGCTTATGTTCAGACGTTCACTGAGTTCACACTCCCATCTAAAATGTACTCAGTTCCAGCCGGCGCTTTCTATGGATGCACAAAGCTTAACAAGATCATTTACAACAGCCATACATTCCAGATTTGGGAACTTGCATTCTTCAACTCCAGTATCACCGAAGTAAAGCTTCCACAGATCCTCAACTGGGCTGCTCCAGGATCATTTGCTGGCCTCAAAGTTGCAAACTTCTCTGTTGGAACAAACAAGAACTACGCTACAGATCTTGAAGGCAAACTTCTTTCAAACCCAGACAAGACAATGACATTCTGCTATGCAATGGCGTCTCCTACACTCTCAATCTCAATTCCATCAAGCTACTCAATCATCGGCCCATATACATTTTATGGATGCGGAGCGATGCAGATCGCATTAAGTGAGGACACACCAACAATCTGCGGCTATGCTTTTGCCAACTGCAAGAGCTTAGTAACATTTGTTGTTCCATCACAGACACAGCTCATCCAGGAGGGTGTTTTCAATGGCTGCTCTAATCTCTACAGTGTTGCTCTCCCTGGCGTCAAGCATATCAATGATGTAGCATTTGAAGGCTGCCACAACTTGAAGAGTGTCATTATGGACAAGGTCATTGCCATTCGTGATGGTGCTTTCGATGGATGCAACTTATTCAACCAAACAATTCACAATAGCAAGATCACCTACATTGGAGCCAATGCTTTTAGAGGATGCAGCTATGTAACGCTTGAGTTCCCAGAGACACTCCAGGTTATTGGAGATGCTGCATTCAGCATGAATACCATGCTAACAAGTGCCTTCTTCAATTCTAACATCTCCATTGGCGAAGTTTTGTTCCATACAAATCAAAACATGGAGAATGTTGTTTTCAGAACAAACGCTTACAAGATCTCTGTCTTAGCTTTCGCTGCTTCAAAGATAAAGTATATCATATACTGCGGTGATAAGACACCGATTGGCGGAAAATTGCTCGATGACAATCCAGAGTATGATGTATACACAACAACAGCATTCACAGCAGACAAGTTCATGGGTCTTGATATCAAGGAGAAGTTGGATCAATGTAAGGACAATATTCCAGCTCCTCCATCCCCACCAGAACCAAAGCCAGACACCCAGAAGTTGAAGAAGGTCATCATCATCGAGTCTGCAATTGGTGGATGCATAATTCTCGGACTCGTCATTGCCGTTGTCGTTCTCTGTGTTGCACAGAGGAACAGAAAGTTTGACAGTTTGAACTCGACACCACTCATTACTCAGCAGTAAAAAAGTTTTATTAAACTTTTTTTGAATCAAAACTTTTTATATTATATGCCTCACACAAACCATAAATTCCTTTTCTATTAATTTTGTGATGATAACACACCAAAATTGAAGAAAATATCTGAAAATTTTCTTCATGTAAGTGAACTCAACCCAAGATATGGAAAACACTTGAAATGAAAGATTTTAGTATTTGGGTGAGTTGCAGCCATTTAAAAAAAGCATCATTTTCAGTAAAATTGAATTTTTGCTGATAAAAACATGAAACTTTATATAATATATATTTTGAAAAGTGAAATCATATGTAAATGCTGATGATTAAAGCAAAATTTAAGTGATGAATGAATCTGATCATCACAAAATTAATTAATTTTGCTAAACTTGATATAAGAACGAGAATTCAGATCCATTTTTAGTTACAAAAACGAAAAAAACAACAAAAACAAGTTCAATATTGTTGCAAAAATCAAATTTTACTTGCAAAATAGGTCCGCATACACAAGGGCTATCTAAATATCAAATAAAAAACGTAACATTAAAATGTTGAAAAAAAATAAAAAAGAATGGACGTCGCGGCTCGCATTAAGGAAATATTTTCTCGCCAAAATTTTCCTGATGCTAGCATGGAAAATATTAACCTAATCGAGTCCTTTCTGATTTCAGGCTTCGATGACTTAGTTAAGAAGCAAATACAAAAAATTATCGAATTTTTATGCTCAAAACTTCCGATGCGCAGTGATTATCAAAGGAGCACGTCTCCAAGTGACATCGAGAAACAAATGAGATGCTTAGAACTCATCCATATCACGAAGCCGACCTATTTAGATAAAAATCTTTCATCAATTATTGAAGACAAGCTACTCAAAATCATTCGATATGAGGGGAAACTTCAATTACAGACGTTTAGCGTCCTCGTTGATCACTTTGGAATGGCTCCTCGCGGATCTCCAGATCGATGCGGCGAGTTTTTGAAGTTTTATCAAGAATACTTGAAGATTGCAGTCGACGACGTCATGAAAGTTAACGCAAACCTCATTCTGCTGATTTTAGCGTCTTTTAATTCGGTTTATTTGCTTGATAAACACGATGAAAACACAATAATGACATACTATGACATACTTATACGCATTGCACATAGTTGCATGTTTTATGCAGATCGAAACGAATTCTTTCCATACTTAGAACAAATTTGTGCAAAATCTTTGCGCGTGATTACAAGGATTTGCGAGATTGTGCACAACTTAAGACCGCAAGCTCTTCAATATTTAATGGACTTTGGCTCGAAATTATCACCAGATGTTAAATATACTCACATATATTTGAATTATTTATCAGCTCTCTCTACAATATATTCACAAGGCGATGACAAATCATCTATCGTTAGCCAATTTGTTGAGCAAAATTTAATCAAAAACTTAAAATATTTCACGGCAAAACCATTGGTAAGTCAAAGGAGATTTATTTATATTCTCATAAACCTCTCGAAAGGAATTACAGATCGATACTTAAATAATCAAGAAGACGCCGAGGAACTTTTATCTAACGTATACAACCTGCTTAGCAACAAAATTGGCCAAGCAGTACAATTGCTTCGTAAAATTTGGGAGTACTGGAAGAGTATTCCGCAGAAATTAGGCGAAATTCTCGAACAATTAATGTCAATTCTTGAATTAATTTTGAACGAATACAGCGAAAACCCAGAACAATGGGTGGAAATCAATACATTTATTATTAGAATGATGAAACCGTTATTTGAGCAGTCTTTTATGACTAATGTCGATGAAAAGAATTCAAAAATGGACGTACTTGTTAGATTTACACAGTATAACGCTTTTCTGCTCGACCTTATGGGACAAATGATTACAAAAAGCAACAAAGACACAATGGTTTTGAATGGAAAACCATTCCCAAGTCAAAACAAGATATTCAGACGAACTCTCAACGATATTTTCCAACTATACTGCGAAATAATTTCAAAATTACCTTCAGAATGGAGCCAAACGTTCTTTAATGATAATATAGAATATTTTGTTCCAAAAGAAAGCTACCACGCGTTTCATTCATTTTTTGTTGATAGATTTTTAGCCAAAATACAGAATCCATTTGCATTTTTGAATGCAATTACAAATCATTTAATTATTCATCTTCCAAATATTTCACATCCTTATTGCGAACTCATCTACAAGATATACCTCCATGCATTCTTACCAGATTCACAATTAAATATATCGCCAGAGCAAAATGAACAACTTTGTCAGACAATTTTCAACTTATTCTTAGAAGTCTTAACAAAGAACTGTACAGAACTTGTTGAAATGGTATTAATAGGTCTATTCAAAATATATTCACGAAAACCCGCCAATAGTCGACTTGTGCCATTCATACAGATGCTTAACAAGTCAGGAGTCAACTGGTTCACAGCATTGATTCCTTTGCAACCAGAAATAACATATTCCAGATTCGCCATCAACTTATTTGCAGTTTTGGACTCTGCGAAGAATATCGATGCTTGGTTTACATTATTCCTTCCTGTTCTAGAAAACATTGATGAAAAGAAGAAGGACTTGCATTCGTTTAGTGTTGCCGTCAAGTTTAAAAATCTCTTTGCGTTGTTCAAAGACTTGAAGAAATCGACAAAGTTCAGATTATTGAATGCATTATCTCATAGACTTTCTCGATCAACAAATATGCAAGAAATAGAATATCTTAGACAGTTATTGAACACAATATCAGATTTCCTTCCAGCAGCAGCTGAAGAGCAACAATCGCTTAAATCAGATTATCACGCAGTAGTCATGAATGATAGAAAATATCCATTGGAACTTATTCTCGAAACATACAAAGAATCAAAGAAAGATGACATGCTTCAGTTCATGTTCGAACTAATATTAGCAGCGTTTGATCAAATGACATATCACGAAATAGCACAAAGTAAAGTCATCAGAGAGATGATAGCAATCATAAAGGAGAAAAACATTCAACTATTTGAAGGAAAATTACCAATGAATTATTCCGGATATTTCTTTTATTACTTTATTTACAATCAAATCAATGTTCCTTCTGAACAAATATACGATTTTCTCCACAGCTCTTCATTCTTATTCTTCAATATTGATACAGTTAAAATTGCTCTGGAACTGACTGATCTTTTGATTGATCAAGTTCCATTTGGAGAGTCTTGGTTGACACTTATTACACCAATCCTTCAGTCATCACAGACAGAATTCAAGCTCGGGTATGATATTATTAACAGACATTTGTTCCAACCATACGCAAACAATAAAATTGCCGAAGAAATCTTCTCTGATATGTACAAGAATTGCTTCGTTTTATCAAGAAGGCCAAGCTATTCCGTACGCAAGATTGTTAACCCATGCTTAATTGCTTTGGGTCAATTTGGCTGCATTCAGAAGATGTTTCCAAAACAAAGGTCTGATATATTGGCGAAAATTGGTAAATTGATCACAAATCCAAACGCATTATTCTCACAGATCCGCATCTATTTCAACTTTTTGAGATCATTTGAAGATTGCACATACCAACAAGAACTTTTCGACGTGTTCTATAATTACATCACAAACCAACAACCCCCTGAAGAACCATTCTTATATTATTCAGAGAAATATCAGTCCAAGATCATTCATTTGATCAGCCATGGAAATCCAATGGATCCATCTATTGCACAGTTCAAACAGATATCATTCTTGTTCAAAGTTTTGGCGAGACTTGCAATTTCAACACAAAACGAGCAGTTGGCGAACTTAATGTATACAAAGACATTCTTGTTATTCAACGAGAAAAAGAACAGACCATACTTACCTGGATTCCTCAAAGCATTGACAAAAGGTGTCCAAACAGGTATTGGAACTTACAATTTCATTCCTAAGGATATGAACAAATTGATTCATTTCTCGAGCACTCCAAAGACGAAACCGTCTAAAACAGAAGTGAGAATCATCAAATTCTTGATGTCCACAAATATATACACCGCATATGCAAATGATATTGTTAACTATGTTGCTTCAGTTTGCGCGATTCTTAAGAACGAAAGAAATCATATCAAGCAACCAACAATATTATGGTTTGCTGATAACATTTTTGATATTGTTAAAATTATAGCAAGCCAACAAATACAGATAAACTTGATTCAAATGATTGCTTCGATTGCAGACTTGATTCTCACGTTGCAAATGTCAAGGCCACAAATCAAAATTGATCCAACAAAGGCATTTTCTGCTTACGAGAAAGATGCAGCTGCATATATTTTTCAGATGCTCTTCAAAGAGAATTCAACAGTTGTGTTCATGATGTTACAAGAATATGCAACGAATCCCGATTTGTTCAATTTCTACTACAATGGCCTTATGTACTTCAAGATGAATCTCGGAACATTGCAGCAACTCAAGGAAAGTCCATCTTTCAATCTTTTCGACTTCACAAATCGCTTGTTTAAAGTCATTGGATCTGTCATTAGCACACAGAACTTGAATCAGCAGAATCTGAAGGAACTAATGAAAGTTGCTCTCGCTGTTTATCAATTGGCATTCAAGGAGAATTCGCATTTCAAGCCAAGCATTTTAGTTTCACTCCTTAAGATTTTGCTTCCAGAAGACAACAAACTTCTCGCGTCAAATCAAGACAACAACAGCAATGTTTATCCTTCTAACATATACTTCTTCCTTCACAAGCCACAGGCATTCATGCAGGATGTTGTTATCAGAAAGATTGCAATGTTGCTCTCAAAGACACCTCAAAACAATGAAATCGTTCCTGTTATCATCGAGAAAATCAAGAACGCAAATCCATACATCAAAACTTTCTTCAATCACATTCTTTCAGAGTTCTACAAACTCCAGGCACCACAGAACCCAATAGAATTCCAAATTAGAGAGATTCCTGTTAACGAGATTCTCTTGAAGTACATTTACGGATATTCTACAGCAGTTTTGCATCAATATGAAAATGTTATTATCACGGATATATTATCAACACCACTTATTTATATAAACGCTGATGTCCACAAAGCTTTGATTATAAAGAAGGATCTTCACGAGAATTCATGCATTACAACAAACAGATTAGTTCACATGATTAATGGCGGCCATTGCTCGGCATCAAACTTGTTCAGAGAAAGATTGATTTGCTTCCCATTCTTTAATGTTCATTCACAAAACATTTTAAGGTGCATGAGCCAATATACTGCTCATTATCCATTAGATCAAGATTGGTTTGCTCGATTTTTAGTTGGTTTACTTCTTTCTTTCACAAGTGAAAATGAATCAACATTCAGTCGTTCTGCAGTAAAGAGATTTGTTGCATATTACAAACCAATATCCGGAATCCCAAAGAAATACAAGCCACCATTATTCAGCATTTTGTGTCACTTCTTTTTGACAATCAAAGATCAATCAATGAACATTTTGCCTTCAATTCTCACAGAAATTGCAAATGATGTTGAACCGCATGAAGTCAGTTTAGATTTGATTAATCGTTTGAGAGAAATGATTCCTCCAATCAATGCTAATGGAAAGCCAAATGAATTACTTGCTCAGATATCACAAGGAAAGCCACAAGAGATGCTTTCACAGCTCTCACTTCGTTATCTTCTTCTTTCTCCACTCGCAAAGATCATTTTCTACGATCACGCTTACTTCCCACAGATTTTGTTAATATCGCAAATCTTGAAAGTTTCCCAAAATCACGACATTCTCACATATTTCAGAGTTGCTCTCAAAGACAGTATTAAATATGGCGGTGACTATGTATCAACTAAAATACTTGAAGACATTTCCGGTTACTTGCAATCGCAAAACAAAGTCGTTGCACCAATCCAAGATACTCCATTTTCGACTGTTATTCGTTGGTCAATTGACAACGCAAGTGATCAATCCCTCAACAAACTTTTGGATGCACTTCTCGATGCCTTCAAGCCACAATCAGCAGCACATTTTGTCTTAGAAATTCCTCGTTTACCAGTTCCATTGCCAACATCAATTTACGCTAATATCGAAAAACTTGTCGAAGAATTCAAGCCTGTCTTGAATCACCCACAGTTGATGTTCTATGGAGCGCAGTCAGCAGGTGATAATTTCGAGACTGCCATCTGGAATAATGCATGGTCAATGCAGATACCGAATTCTCATATTTACATATTCGCTCAACTCTTCTTCCCAAAGGAAATTTCAAAGGTTGTTAATTACATGAACGAACTAAGATTGAAGAAGATTTTGATCATTGGTTTACAGGTGATTGCCGAAAAACTCAATAGATTCATCAGATATTACATTAACATGTTCCCAAGCACAAGTCTCGCTGAAGTTTTCTATTCAACAATTCTCTATGCCCATGATTTGCCTCTTCCTTCGAAATCTCTATTTGCTAATGTCGAATACCTTAATAATGTTACAATGCCTGATGATGCATTCGGCGCTATCATCAATGATGGCAACAAATATAGGATTCCACTCGGTTATCACATGCTTTGTCATTTCGAAGCAGCACGTGGATGCTATTTGAATGAAATGCAGGACAACGAAAAAGATTATCCTCTTGGATTGTATTTGCTCAGACCTTGCGTTTTGAACTTAGACTTTGCAAACATGGATTCGAATCTTCTGCAGACATATATCAATCTCCCATCTATTTCTTCATACGCTTTGAATCTCCCAATGATCAAAATGTTCACACCTGAGAGCGAATTGCACGCTGCTGTCAAAGCCATTTACTATCCTGATTCCAGGTTCTTCCTTCCATCGCTGACAGCAGTACAGCGATTGACAATCTTCGATGAGTGCATTGCCCTTCTCCGCTGTGTTTCTAAGAATTCCATTGATCAAATGGGAATCGCGAAGTGGACAACAATGGGAATGAATTCTCTCGACAAGAACTGCACAGCAATCTCTAATATTGGATTCAAGATCAACCAAATTCGCGCCAGACAAAAGCAACTCGATAGATCAGCACAAAACTTTGCTTTCGTCAACACAAACTTTGCTTCAATTCTTTTGTCTTCTTCAAATGCAATGAAGAAAGCAGTTAAGTTATTTGTTATTGCATTGATGCCACCAGAGATCAATCACGCGATCTTAATGACTCCAAATCCGCAGCAACCACAACCTCAGCCCCCGCAGCCACAGCAAACAGTAGATTTAAGGTATGGCATGCAAGTTTTATCTCAAAACATTCCTCGTTTGTACAACATGTTCACAAAGCTTCCGATGCACAACGCACAAACAATTCCTGCTCTCAAGACACGTCTCGAGTACTTCTTGACACTCCACGACATGTCCTCATTCATGAAGCAGTTCTCGATAAAGCAGCTCAGCAACCCAAGTTATCACTTGAAACTGTTGATGTTCATGTTCGCTAATTTACCAACAGAACTCAACATCCAAATGATTTATCAAATTCTTTCACAAAGAATCATCCCACAAAGCATCGTTCCTCAAATACTGGAATACACAAACATGGCAATCGCTCTCGCATTTGCAATGGTTAGAAAGTTCCCGCAGTCCGTTAATCTCTTCTACCAGAACATTCTCGGACAGTTCAAACCGGATCAAACATCAGTTTGGTTCATTTGGCTTCCCCACATCTTCGCAGTATTCGACAATCCGCCGACAGACTTCCTGAAGAAAGTGATGGCTGCCGATCAACACAGGTTCAAAGCAATTCTCAGAAACGCACTTGGATGCGAATCTGCAAAGAACCCGAAGAATTTGGAAGAAATCGCAAGAGCTCTTTCTAAGACACAAGAAGGCGCAAATCTCAACGAATACGATCAAAGCCTTGTTTGGGCAGACCAAGTCGAAGCTGATATCGATGCCTACAACACCACTGTTGAAGTTCATCTGAGACTCGCTGAAGAAATCGCAAGTGGACACGATATATCACCTGTTGTCAAAAGCATCACCGGCGAAAACGTTCTCGAGTACGTCATTAAACATCCGCCATACTTCAGGACAGAGATGACTGCAATTGAGCCAAAGGGACCCTCATACTTCAGATTCCCAATGCTTAACTCTCAGTGTTTCCACGCCAACATTTACGCACCCGGCGATCGCGAAGCAACAATAACATTCACGATGATGAACGGCCAAAATCTTTCATTCTCATTGCTCTCATCGATGATGTTTAAGCCGAACTTCTCTGAAGAAATATTCCTTTACTGCGCACACTTATTCATCAGAAATCACCCAGCGTTCAAATTCAGGTCATTTTTCATCGCACATCCACAGCTTTACTACATTCACAAACAACTTTTGTTGATCTCCGGCGGCTCTTACATCGGCCTCGGCGAACTCGCTCACACGCAGATCATCGCAGAGCTTCTTAAGAGGAACAGAATGAGCGGCAATGAACCAATTGCAGTCAAATCAAGGAAACCAGCAGCTGAGAACCCAAGAAAATTGATTTTCAATTGGATCTCAGAGAACTCAGAAGGAAATCGCCTCGATTTCATCTTCATGCGTCAACAGATTGCAAGTCACATTGCTGCTATTTCTGCTTTGAAGTTCGTGTTTATGAGCGGTTATCCACAGTATCCAAACATGATCTTCTCCACAAACAGATGCAGAGTTGCAATGCCAAGACTCACACACAACAACCACAAAGTTGTTCATTTACCACTGACACCAACAATATCAGAATTCTTACCACCATTCTTGCTTCGTGGTTCATTCAGCTCCGCATGGCTCCTTATGTTAGAATCTATGAACAGAAGCCTCGACAAACTCAGGATTTGCATCAAAGCACTAATCGAACATGGAGAGAAATCGGCTGAAGTTGTCACAGATAGAGTTAAGAAATCAACACTCGCAGAGACAGAGGACTCTGAAAAAGAGCAATATCCAATGGCTTTCGCTCTCCTCGACCATCTTATCAACGTTTCTGGAAATGCTTTCAACTGCCAAGAAACAGGATTCGCATGGATTTAATCATTTTTACCATTTATATTTTTATTTTGTTATATTATTTATATTATTTTTATATTAATTTTGTTAAAATATCGAATTTGATTAATTTAACTCTTTTTTCCAATGAATTATCTTTGTTTCTGATTTATATATAAGCATATGAAGGATAATTATAATATATCTAAAGAGAATTAAAATCTAATGCAAATGAAATAAAAATAAAAAACAAAATAAATTTATTTCCGAACAAATGAAATGATTTCCTCAACAAAAGGCTGATCTTGATCCTCTTCTTCTTCCCCATTGCTATACTCATCATCGTAATTGTAAAACACTCTTGGATTCTCTGCAACAACAACTTTCTTTGGCTGCGGTGGCGGTGGCGGTGGCGTTTCAGGTCTTTCCACAGATAATGTTGGCGCAAGGAAAAGTCTTGGTGCTGGTTTTTCAAGAACTTCGATAACAAGAACTCTTCTGTGCATTACAACTTTATTCTTCTCAGGAGCTGCATCTATTTGGTTCAGGTCGAGCTGAAGAAGATAATCTTGTTTCTTTGGCATTTGAGTGATTTCTGTGACAAAATTTAACTGCGGCTTCGGGAATCCATCCAAAGAAACAGGAGAAGAATCTTCCGCAGGAGTTGGCATAGAGCTGTTATCTATTACTAAATGAGGCTGAATCTTCGAGATCTTCGCATTGGATGTCTGTGCGAGTCTTGGAGGAATATTGAGAGAAACTTTCTTCTGATTTTCCACTTCGAGTTCTGCTTCATCAACGTATTCGTACTCATATTCATAATCCTCTTCATTATCATCCTCTATGTCGTCGAATCTGTTTGAAGGAACAATGATTGGAGCAGGACGCATTGGATCGAGTTTCTTTGGTGAATCGTGGATTATTGTACGAATTGGTTTTTCGTCGTTGAAGAGTCTGTCTGTTAAAAACATCGCCTTGTTTGATCTTGGACTCTCTGGATTGATCTTCGGGATTGGCTTCTGTCCCTTCGCCAGAGCCTCCGTTGGGAGTGGCTCCGCAAGTGCTTCGTCCTCTGTGAGGTCAGGAAGACGGCTCTGATATTGTGCATAGCTCTCAGATACTTCGACTTCTGGGAGTTCGAAAACATCATCTTCCTCTTCTTCAGAGTCGTCATCATCTGATGCAATCATCAAAGATGGCGGTCTAAGGCCATCTTGTATCAATAATGGCATCAGTGGTGGTGGATCGAGAGTATGTGGTTCATTATCGTCATCATTATCATCATCAATCTTCGTGTCTTCATCATCTGAATGCGATCTCTTCTTCGGCATTCGTATTGGCAGTTCTTTAGGTTTCGTTGCAAGACTCTGACGTGCTTTAACAGGCTTTGCTGGTTTCGCAGGTTTCTTTGGTGATGGTGAAGGGGGAGGACGAGAAATTGTGGTGTTAACATCAAGATGTGGTAATCTTGTGATTGTTTTGAACATTGATGACATTTTCTCTATTAAATCTGGACTCTTCCATAACTGTTTGACGTTGAATTCAGGATGATAAATGTCGTTATTTTCCATAATCTTTTTGTCTGTTTTAATGAAATCATCGATAAGAGATTGATTGAATTTAATAACTTGTGATTTTTGCGCATTTCGGAGTTGTTCAGCACAATAATCTGATTCTGGTTCCATTTCGATACCCTGCGAAGCGTGCAACAGTTCTATTCTAAACGCAATCATCATATTCGATTTCATCAATGGATTATTTGCGTACGCGTGATCGACAATTTGTTTGATTCCACTCGATAATTCTTTATTTTTGGGGTCAACTTCGAGGACTTTTC
The DNA here is from genome assembly GCA_023091735.1 of Trichomonas tenax. Lineage (NCBI taxonomy): Eukaryota > Parabasalia > Trichomonadida > Trichomonadidae > Trichomonas > Trichomonas tenax. The sequence continues at coordinate 24,325 of JALKBU010000520.1, forward strand.
TTATCATTGCAGCACAAGCAATCAAAACGAAGTTGTTTGCGGGTCTTTTGAGCAATCTGTAGACGAAAAACTCGATTGATTTATTTCCAATCATAACGTTCCACGCTGCAATGTAAAGAAGAGAATACTGCAACAAAATATCTGTAGACTTGAAGCAGTTAACAACTGATAACACTGAATACCCCAAAGCTTCGTTTGGTTCGAGATTTAATCCTAATCTAATGACTAAAGCTCTCTCTTGGTCATCAGATGCATCCTGCAGCATCAATGGGATCGCCTGACTCACAATATTGAATAATTCAGACTTATTTCCGTATTCGTTGAAATAAATGCACAAAATTTCAATCGCTTTTTGTCTTTGTTGAGGGTTTAATTTTGGTATCGCAGCGTTGTTCGCGACGTCCTTATTGACATCCCCTGGAATTTTTGGACCTGTTCCATGCATATCCATCAAAGCAGCGAATGCAACCCACGCAAACGTAACGACGTCGTTTGAGCGCGGAATAATACGCGAAGAGAAGTGAAAAACAGCAGGAAGTTGTAATGATGCGACAATCGATGGATAAATCTTGCGAGAAGAGTATAATGTATATAAAACGTCATCAGGCCACGTATCGAAAGCTTTAAGCATCACCTGCATGACGATGCCTATGACGTATCTATGAACTGTCTTTGGTTTATCGAGAATTTCAATCAGGTGTTCGCAAATATCGAGATTATCAACTATTGCCCTCAATATCATAGTATTCGGGGAAATACACAATCCGAGTATATGCCTGTCTGTCTGGAAGTCTTTTGACGTGTGCAAAACATCGATCATTTTGTGAATATTCTCACTTTTCGAGAAAATATTCACGAGTTGTCTGTTTTTCGTTCTCCAAGCCGCTTGGACATCGTCACACCTCAAAATCGCCGCGATATTCGGTGGATCATGCTTGAGGAAGTCTTCAACGCTTTCTCCGCGCGAAGAACTTCGACTCATAAGTTATGAAATATTTCACAACTTTTCGCTTTCATAACTCTTTATTAATTGATTTCCATCAAATTTCTTTGTTATGGTTTAATTATATATCATTAGTTGTATCTATTTCATATAGATATTTTGATTATTTCATTAATGTTATCTTGGTCAATAATTTCATAATAGAAACCTCTAAAACGTCATATTTCTATATACATTTTAATTGCATATTGATACTGTATTGATTTTGAAACACAACAATAGTTGAATTGCGTCAAACTTGATCAACACATTAAAAGAAGCATTTAATAATGTTTTTTGGTCTTAAAACCGCTTCCAATTACCATTTATAGATGACTCCATGCCTGTATACATGTTTCTAAATACTTGCTACTTCAGGAACGATTTTTTGACATGATAATTTTCACATAAAAAAACAACGAAATTAACTTCACACTTAATTAGCATGATTGCCATCTATTAGCAATGCATTGATAAGAGCTTAGATTCTCAATAATGCTTATAAGTATCATGCAAAATAATTTATATTTGTCTAGATAAACATGTTTTTTAATTGTTTAGGTTTAGATCTTATTTTGACATTTTACGTGTCAGATGACAAAATTTACAGCGTCATTTTTTATGAAGCAAGAAAGTTTGAATAAAATCACAGATTTCGAGCTGAAAATAAGGCGCCAAGAGATGTTCGACAGCCATGAGCTCGCAAAAGAAACAATTGAGTTAATTTGCTCGGTCGTAAAAGAAGCTCAAACAAATTATATTTGTGAAGAGCTCATCATTCAAGTGACGGACAGACTTATGTGTAATTCTCCGAATGAAGCAACAATCAAAAACGTATGCTCTCAAATAAAAGTTAAACTTGATGAAGTAAAATCGGAGTCCCAGCCTAAAATGAAAAGGAGTCAGTCAGCACGTGGTTTCTTTGAGATTTTTTCACCTCAATTAAGTAATGATTCTGATGAAGAAATTGTTGATGATGAAATCAGTATAAAGCAATTAATGAAATCATCGATGCTTTTAGAGCCGAACTCGATGAATCTTATAAAGGAATTTCAAAAAAAGCAGATGAATTTTTGCATAACAAAGATATCATTCTCACAGTTGGTAATTCTGAGTCTGTGATAAACTTTCTGAAGGAGGCACACTGCAACCTCACTGTTATTGTTCCTGAGAGGGCTCCAGAATTTGATGGTTTAGACATGGCAAACAAGTTACTCAAACACAGCCATCTCAAAGTTATTGTTATTCCGGACTCTGCTGTTTTTGCTGTGATTCCAAAAGTTGACACTGTTTTGCTCTCAGCACGTTCTGTTTTTGCCAATGGTGGTATAATCAGCTAGTCATTATCACACTCTGTCGCCTTAGCAGCAAAAATATATTCGAAGCCTGTCATCGCTTTATACTGGGAGATGAAACTTGCTTCAGAGATGTACCATCCAGGAGAGACATACACAGCACTCAGGCAGCCAAGTCAGATAGCAGATGAGAACGCTATGGACCAGACAAATACAACTGTCATCAATCCAGAGGGTGACTACATTCCTCCAGAGCTTATCACTCTTATGAAGAATGAAACCAGATCTCATATCCCAACAGATGTGTTCTCACTTGTTCAGCAAAACTATTTCATTGATTGGTAATCAATACTATATTTTTATTTGACATAAAGTATTCTATTCATCAATCTCTTTTCTTGCATCATATTCAGATATTTTTTTAAATATCAGCACATTTAAGATATAACAATTTAAGAATATATTATGACGAATTAAAGGAAGCGACATGTGAATTTTAAGTTACTTAGCAAAAGATGCGGCTTCATGTTCTGTGGTTTGCAATTTTTTCCCATCATTGCATTCATATATATATTTAAAAAGAAATAACATCTCTATATTGGAATTATTTGGCTATCAATATGGGTTCATGCTTTCTGCCACCACACAATACGATTGGGGAAAAAATGCGTGTCAAATATTTTTTGACAAAAAATGATATGTGTCAGAGATTTTATGTAAAGTTTACAAGACAAAATCTATTTTTTCATGAATACAAAAGAAGCTCTTAAGCCAAAAGTAGGAATCACAAAGAAAGATGAGAAGCGCAAAATGAAGAAGGACAAGCTGAACCAGCAGTTGGCAGCGAAAGAAGTCGCAAAGGCTGAGATGGCGCGCCAAGAAGAACTCGAAAAGCAAATGGCCAATCAGCCACAGGAAGTGGAAGCTCAGGCTACAATGGGATCACAATTTGCTGATTTAATCAATCAAATTCAGGCCCAAGGACAAAAAGAATCTGATCCACGTAGATCAAATAAGAAGAATAGTAGAATAGCCATTCAGAATGCAAAGGCCCTCATCTCTAGCGCTGCTTTCCAATCTAATCCAGAATCTGCATTTAATATCATTAATGCACACTTAGACCACAAATGTTCAAAATAAAGGAATTATAGAATTTTATTGTTTACAAAGATACGTTTATTTTGAATATTATGACCATCATATAAAATGTATTATTATCAAAAATATATTATAATATTGTTATATCAGTTTTGTTCATGATAGTGTGTTTAAAATGGTCTAAGATATCACCGTAATCATTTATAATATTAGACTATTTAAAATTAAAAAACTTATAATATTTATAATTCGGTTTCTTCCCTAACGCCCATGTTAAAGTCTTCCTTAAGTTCTTTCTCCGATCTGTTCTTATCACGCTTCTCACGCAACTTGTCTCTTGCCTCCTTTGAGGCGACATTGAGTGCAAACATTTCCTGCTTCATGAAATATGGATTGTTGTCGCAGTTGTATGGGAACTCAAAGTCTGAAGCAACTGGCTGTGGTGGGAGTTCTGATGTGGAGAAAATGAAGTTTCTATCTGTTTCACCATCATCTTCTGTAGATGATGTACTGCTAGATACAGAAGAAGAATAGAAGTCAGCATCTGTCTTTTCTTCAGCAGATTTATGTCTAAGCTTGTGAAGTTCTTCTTCAGCACGCTTTTCACCTTGATAACGCTTCATAGCAGCAGCTTCGTCATCTCTTAAAACGAGGAAGTTCTCTCTGAGCTTCTTCTCTGCATAGGCAACATCATCTGTAACAAGGAAGTTGTCGAAAATTGTTCCAGGTTTAGACTGGAAAACTTCGAGACCCATGTATCCTAAATCCTCCCAAACGCCGAAGTTTGGATCATCAATGAATTCTGGGTTGAGAATCTGTCTTGGAACCCAATCGCCTTTGTAATTCGGATTTGGAATCATTTTTGGCTTCCAAACACCGAGATAGTCTGGATTTGTAATCTGTGGTGCAAACCACTTTCCTTTGATAGATTCACGCCACTCTGGTGGCTGTCTAGCGTCTGGATCTGGAATTGTGGGTCTTTCATCCCAGTCCTCTGGCTTCTTATCATTTGGATCTGGAATTTCCTCGCGGTCATCCCAATCCTCAGGCTTCATGTCTGTTGGATCCGGAATATATTTCGGACCACCAATTTCGAAATCAATGTTGATATTATCACCGCTAATAACTTGCTCACCATCAATGCGTACTTCGTATGATTTGTTTGGCTGAATAATCAATGTGTAAGAATGTGTTAATTCATCATGTGGGACGTCGACGTATTTGTGAATGTCGTAAGATGTCTCATTCCTTGGAATGAAGAAATAGAGCTTGTGCTGCTTCTTTTCGCAGACATCTGGGCCAAACATTAACTTATAAGGTGTGTTAGGGTTGAATTTAAGTGGTTTCTCATTCTTGCCGAGCAATTTAATGTAAGCACCGGAGCAGTCATAACCGCCCTCGAACTTTACTGTGTACTGGACGACGAATGTTTTTCCAGTTGTATTGAAAACTTTCTTGAATTTGCTTGTAATCTGATAATAACCGCTGTCTGAGACTGTCTGGAGGCCCTTTTGTATTTCTGCGTTACCGTAATAGTTTCCTGCAGTTAATTGGAACTGCCCCATGATTCCATCACCTTTCGAAGGGCGATGCTTACTGTAGACCCATCTCTGCTCCCAGTCATCGTCTAATTCGTCTTCGAAATAGACGGTTGAAAAGGATCCAAAGAGAAGGAAAGGAAACATTCTTTATTTGGTTTCGACGATTATTTTTTCCTAATTTTTCATTTTTCTTTACTTCATTAGATTCGCTTCTGTCTGTAAACCCACTTTTATTCGAAATCAAATCAAAATTTTGCATATTTTTTATTTCGATATTCCTGATTCTTTTTTCTTTAAAGGGGTATTTACATTTAGCTATTTCTCCTCTATTTGAGTAGATGTGCAAGTAGTTTATTAATGAGCATAATTTTACAAAAGGTCCTGTGGCAGAATGTACGTTATTAAAAATCTCACTTTTTTGGCCTCGGTCGAAGTTTAGTTTTGCTATCTCGGTGAGGATTCAAAACTCGACTTTTCCATATGGCACAATCAAAAATCTAACTCAGCAAATTTATCATGGAACCTATTTAGGTGCTCTGGACTAAAGTTATTGCAAAGATATTACGATTTTTAGACTTTGTTGGTTTCTGGCCTTGGCGTTACCAGTGCCTTTCTACAAGAGTATCTAGCATCGGAACCCGTCTTGAAACCTACATGTTAAAATTCGAAATTTGTACCACAAAATTTTACCGATTTTTTGGCTCCATCTTCTACACACAGCTGCTACTAACATTCCGCTGATCACTTGCAAATTTGCTAAGGGCCGCTACAAAAGGTTTTTGAGATCCGATTATTATCTCCATATTTAACGATGATTTATGCATATTTATAGAAATCCATGTAATTAACATCGGTAGTTCGGTTCAATTACAGATATAAAACTATCAATGTCTCTATTTTAGATTTTATTCATAATGTTTTTATAAAATTTTGTTCTTTTTCTTTGAGTAAATACTTCTACCTTTATAATCATATATATAACTAGCTTATCAATTCATTTTATGAATATGAATTTTTCACTTTTTGACGCATTCAAAACGCAGCTCTCAATTCGAGGGGTCGTCGAACTTTGAATACTCGCCCCCGTCGCTGAAGAAAACCATGAAACTATCTTGTAGTACATCAATGGTTAAACGTGAATTTGAAGTCAACAAGTCGAAATTACTTACTTTTTCCTCATATCTGGAGATATCTTTTTCATTTTAGAATATTATCAAATATGTATAACGAAATAATAGTGCTCTCGAGCACTGCATACATTTTCCCTCGCATTACAAATCATTTTGCGTGCTAATTATCGAAAAAAAAGCAGAACTCGATTTTTGCAAGAAAAACCGACTTTTCATCAATGACGATCTATTTTCAATTTATACATAGTGATATAATCCGTGTTGTGAGAGTAAAAGACTATTGAAATGGCTGAATATGTGTGCATATCTGGCTCAATTTATCAGAATTGACTGCATTATACGCCTGCGTTATATTGTAATTACCTTGGGTAACCTAGTGGTGCAACATATAAGTAGCTGCGTGCATTTTGAAAAAATGTCGATATTTGATTATTTGATAACCAGAAATTCGAAGTGTCATTAAGTGAAATATTATAATAGTTACGAAGTTGTGATGATCAGTAAAAAATATAATAGATTTAATAATTTGACAATGTAAAAATGTAAAGTTATAATACCCTACTTTTCCCACTTTTAGACCATAAAAAAATGAAGGGTGTCGAAATCCAATAATGAGAGATGATTCAGAGCTCCAAATTTTGCAACCATATAGGCACGGGGCTGTAGATTGAATCTATGTGGTTTATATGGAAATATCACACCATGACTGAGATCTCATCAGATTCGATTTTCAAAGTTGGTACAAAAGTAGGGTATAGCATCATCATGATATAAGTATTGTATCTTCATACTTATATCAATCCAAATCATTGCCAATAATGCTATATGAACATATACAACTGATTCTAAGCGTGTTATTCGTTATTGTGATGTTGCTTAATATTTCATATCATCTATAATGGTGTTTTAACTTGTTAAATATACATCTTATCGATAACTTAAAAACAATCAAAAAATATCTATACTATTTTAGGATAAAATTAATTCCAAATGTCAACAATATATAGATTATAGCATTTTATAGAATTTAATAATGCAATTATCTATTTTGTTGCCGAGATTTTCAAAATCTCAATGAATTATTGATATTTTTTAAAAACAAAAGTAAATAACTATTGTATATAACTTATTATGGATTACAATATACATATTCCTATTTTTCTGCATATTTTTCAAAAACCTTGAAAAAATATTGTTTATTTATTGTGATAAACATGATATCTATTTTACAAAGAGATATTTACACTTATTGTTATAATCAAACATATGCATTGTCGTTTAAAAACTGAAAATTTGATTGAAAATACGTTGTTGTGAGTAATATTAAGATTAAATTGCATAGAAGTATCTATTTATTAATTATTGTGTTTGGCGCCAAAATTAGGCGGTTTTGACAGAAAGAATTGAAGTCATGTCCCTGCCTCGTCCCGCTCCCTCTCCCCATCTTGACCATTGATCAAGGCACCCCTACCACATCCCCTAGCGCGCGTCCCATTCCCCACTCTGCCAGGGCTGCCTTCGTCAATGTAACCATGCTTCAGTTTGTTCTCCGTCGCTTTACATTTTTGCTGACAATGTAAAGTGTCTACATGACAAATCCCTATTTGCTCAGTTGCAGCCACTCTCTTGCAAAGTCTCAATTTCGAGCAAATCAACTGCACCCACCCATTGCTACAAGATCATGCTAACTAGTCTACATCACTATAAAGTGAATGGATAATGATTTTATTGTGGAAAAACTATATAGTATCGGCAAACTATGCACGTTGACGCAAATCAAAGCATTTTAATAGCTTTATGATATAATATAAGTATGAATTGATATATTGTTGTGTATTCTGTGAAGAAAACACCATTTAATATACACTGTACACTTGAAAATGTCAAATGATAAATATCTAACACTAAAAATGACTATATACAAATACACTTCAACCTTTGTTGTCTATTTATGTATGTAGTTAGATAAATTGGATCGAAATATAGATGTTTCTGTTAAAATAAAGCAGAATTGCGCATTTTTATCATTGTTGAGAGAATTTTAAGTTCACTGTATCACCATTGATCATGCATTCACATTCTAATCAATGAAAACGCTGTAAAATAGCTTTGAAAGCCTAGATAATAATCCTTGAGATTGAATATCTTTGAAAATGACTTGCTTCTTGTCCACATCATTCAGTGCATCAATTTATTTGAGAAAAATGGCAAGAAACATGTCATTTTCAATGGTATTCCATCTTGAAATATAGGGAAGCACTATATTTCACTATGTAGATTATGTATCGAATACTTGTACTCTGTAGACGCAATTTTCGTGTTTGCTAGTGATTGGCGTCGATAATTAATCCAAAAAGATAAATATCATCAAAAATGATCAAATTCTAGCACAAACTCTCTGGAACAGCAAACATCTGGAGAATTTGTGTCAGAAATTGTTCATTTTTGATGACATTTATTAACGGATAATTATAAACTACAGATCGCTTTGCTTGTCAAATGCCGTGACAAACTGATGCGCATAAGCTATCTGTTTGTCATGGCATTCGACAAGCCAAGCGAGTAATGTAGATCGATAAATGCAATATTTGAACTCGTCGCGTTTTCTACGACTCCGTGAGGCTTTTGCGTCATCCTGTATCTCAGGAACCTCAGTGAGTCGTAGAAAGTGGAGATTTGTAAAAGTCAGCGGAATGAGTTAGAACTGAGCGAATATCGATGGCGCTGACAGTCAAGAAACCAGAGATACGAAGAGTAGCTTCGTATCCAGTGTTTTGTTGACTGTTGATGCCTTGATTGTGATGAAATCGCGAGAAAATTGAGGAATTTGTAAATCCTTGAAGGACAAACCACCAGTTCTTCACTGATTAGAGAGATATTTTCACTGATAACTCTCAAAATCAGTGAAAAACTGATGGATAATGCACGAACAATATTTATAACGTACATTTTTCACGATTTCAATTAAATCTTAAATTTTGCCTCATTACCATATCTAGTTTCTATTAAGTAACATTTATTTTCGAAATATGAAAGATTCAAAATTGTGTTATGTCAAATTTGTCTAAAATTCCATCGAAATAATAAAAAATGGCGAAAATTGAGCAATTTATAAATATTTATATCAGTTAAAATCAATATCTAATGAGAAAATTAGCTGACAATTCGAATACATTAACTTTGGAAGAGTTGTATATCGTCCTGTTTGATTTTAAATTATAATCACACTTTAAAGTCTTCAAGTTAATATAACTTCCACTATATTCAATGTGATTATCTGTTAGCTACCATAGTTTTCAGCTTGAGCTTGGCTTTGTTTGAGCAAGGTATTTTTAATAAATGTAAAATATGACATGTAAATACATTTTTTGTCGTGTAGTATCACAAATAATATGTTAAAAATTTAGTTCTTCGATTTAACGATCAGAATGCTATAGTAAATGTGTGTATAGTATATAGAAAAAGCCACAAAGGACAACTCCTCATTTTATGGTTGGCGGAGATCAAGATGAGGTCGCCACCGACAACACCATGCTCTGACCTTCCGGCTGTAGTCTTTTGTTAAATGAGATGCTAAGATGTATGGATGAGCATAAGAAATGCCTAAAATTCGTCGAAATGTTATGATATGAAATTACAAAAAACGAAGTAAATGCGAAATAATTATAATAATTAGATAGAAAACCAAAATGTAGGTTTATGTTACGTTTAAGTTAAGAAGTAAAAGTCACTACAACAAGAGATAAAGTCGATTTAAGTTGAAAAATTTAAAATCACTTTTTCTCGAAAATTCCTCGATTAATGCATGTTATTTTCTTTACCATTGTTATCCAGATCCAATTATGAGTAATTTCGCAAGTTTAGTCGGATAATTTAGTTATATTTAGAATATAGATAATAGATATATTAAATCTAAAGTGATTATTTTTTTTTTTTAATGCATCTTTAGTATTTAGCTATGCTTTCTTTTGTTGAGTCAATATACATGTAGTTTATTATAAAATTCAATGAAAATATTTTTCAAGTAAACTATTCAAGTCACAGTTAGTCTTTCTTAATTTCAATATGGTGATCAGGAATATCGAACATCAGGCAGAATAATTTTGCAAATGTTGATAATGCTGTTAAATATTGGAATATAGCTCCGATATTTACAAGTGTTTGCTTGCTGAAGTTAGAAAAAAACATGTATAGTATCAAGAAGCCTAGAATAAGCCATGTAAAAGATAACGAAATCAAATTAATCCTGATTTTGCACTGCATCAACGAGAAGTCGCTAGCAACGTAAAATATCCATGAACCAAAGAAGAAAACGATTGCTCCAGTTATATGAACTGGAAAATTCATTTCTAACGTCACCGCAGAGAGTACAAATAGGCCCAATGGTACGAATACAATGCAAACGTACATCACAATTAACTTGATAATGTAAGAAATTTTTCTTGATATTCCCAAATCTTCAGCTGACTTCTTTATATGGCTGATTCTAATGTAGTATAGTGCAATAATGACCCAAAGCTCTATATCCATTCCAGCTGCAAAAATTCTTCGTTGTGGAAGGTTGATAACAGTATCTGAGATGAAAGGAATGATTCCTTTGGTATAATGACCTAAAGAATAGTAGCATATCCATGACGCGATAACAACCGCGAACGGGAAAATGCTTCCGAAGTAATAAAGAAATGTGAGTTTGTGTTTGATGACTGCCATGTTCGTTGAAAAAATTGATTATATTTTCAACTATGCTCACCCGAAAAAGTTATAATATTAATAAATAGTTATTACATCATTTTTACTATGTTATTACCGTTAAGGATTTTAATAAAATGAAAGGAGGCCTTCGAAGCGGAGCCAAGAATTATACCCCCTAATAAATGTCACTATTATTTTCCAAAAAATCTTCTAACTTTGTCATTTTTTTCTTCCAAAGTCATAAAAATCGAGTCTATGACAAAAGTGAACACCAAAAAGTGACATGGGGACCTTAAAGTCACTTTTCATGAATAAACTGTCACCTTTTTGCGTGGGCAAATTGTCACCTTTATAAAAAGTGTCATAAATATCTTTGTTGTCTAACCAATACATCCAGGTTAGTGTTGTTGACGAGCCACAACTCTATCATCAACGAGCATATACCTAACT
>JALKBU010000521.1:0-35501 GCA_023091735.1 Trichomonas tenax
TTCTGAACATTTGCGAAACTCTCCCTCAGAACCAGCGCCACGAAATTCTCGTTTACGACTTCGGTGGTGGTACATTTGATGTTTCAGTCGCAGAAGTCTCTGGAACAAAAATCGAGATCCGGAATACTGATGGCGATTCAAAGCTTGGCGGTCAAGATATTGATTTAGAGCTTCTTGATTATATTGCAAAAATAATGCTTAAAAAGAACAATTTTGATATCAAAAAAGAAGGCAATGAAAAGTATTTTGCTTTAGCCAAGAAACAATGTGAAGAAATCAAGATTTCATTTTCTGGTGGTCTCAAAATTGCTACATTTACGATGAATATTCCGAGCTCAAATGAGCTTTATGAAAAAAAGATAAGAGTGAACAAATTTAACAGAATCATTGAAAACATAATTAAACGCACTATCGACAAAACAAGAGAATTATTGGATATCGATAATATGAAAGTCATGCTTATTGGCGGTTCTTCCTTTATCCCTCTTATCAAGGAAAAACTTATAACAGAGCTTAACCTTCCTGAGGATAAGATTCTCAACGTCAATGATCCATTATGTGCAGTTGCTCGTGGTGCTGCTTATCATAGATACATCATTCACAACAAAAAGCCAACAAAACCACCTACAAAACCACCAACAAATCCACCAACAAAGCCACCAACAAATCCACTAGATATACTAGAAGACAACTTAACAATTATACAAAGGCTGTCTAAATCAATTGGCCTCAAAATTTCACCTCCCACAGGTGTTCAAATTAAGAAACTTATTTACAAGAACGATGTTTTGCCATGCCATGGTTCAGCAACATTTGCAAATGCTTGTGATGGCGATGAACAAATTGATATCGAAATATTCGCGGGAGAAAGTTTATATCCAAATGAATGTGAAGCTATTGCAGTATACCACATTCCAATCTATATGCCTGGACCAGCTCAATCAGTGCAATTCGATGTTGCATTTGATGTCGATGAGGAAAACCTTTTAACTTGCCAAGTTACTCCAAAGAACAACGCAATTGAGAAAAAATCATTCACAGTCGAGAATCAGTTTGCAATGTCAGATGAAAGTCTTCACGATATACAGTGCAACAATGAGCAATTTTCTGCAATTGAGCGCTTATCCAATAAGTATCAAGGACTGGTCGGTAAAGCAGAAACCTATATCGATCAAGTGAGTAGAAATGTTGGAGACAGGGAAAATGATATGAAGAAGAGGATGCAATTTGAAAATGATGTTAAAGAAATTGATAAATTCATCTCAAAACATGATGGCCCTGGCCTAACCCAAGATACGATAGCCCAGCTTCAAAAATTGTTAAACGGATTCAAGGCGAAGTATAAATATCTCGAATAAAAGAAAATTATTTTAAAAAACGTAAAAGCTAAAATTTATGCTCAATTGAATCTATTTGCTGCCTTGACAATTGCTGTGACTGCCTTAGCTGCAGCATTGACAGACTCGAATGTGGCGATGCCAGCTCTGCGCAGTCCGTCGATGAGTGGTTTGTATCTGGCGCCAGACTCGATAGCGCAGATAAGTGGCTTGTTCGGGTACTCTTCCTTGAGCTTCTTGAGAAGTAGAAGGATTGAGTTTGGATCGCTAAGCTCCTCCTCAAGGCACTTCATAGAGTTTGTCTCTGGGACGAATGCGCAGACACCAACGTCGCACTGTGGATCCTTAAGAACTCCACGAAGGATCTCGTAGTAACCTCTGTCTGGGAAGATTGGTGTGACATCGAGAACTTCAGCAACATCGACGACCTCACCGATCTTGTACTTCTTGTAGACGCCTTCGATAACTTCCAATGATTCCTTGGACCACTTTGGAAGATGAATCATCTTTTCTGTGCCGTTCTCCATCATCTGGTCAGCTGTCTCGCACTTCTGGAAGCCAGCGTTTGTCATGGCAGCGATGCCGATGGAGTGCTTCTTAGCCTCTTGCATAAGCTGTGGATAGAGTGTAGAGAGAGCAACAAAATTGTTCCATTCCTCTGTTGAGTCAGCAACAATGGCGCCAGCATTCTCTAAGAGGCTCTTGAACATACCGTAGTCGCCTGCCATAGCAGCTGTATGGCCTTTAGCTGCACGAACGCCAGCCTGGGATCTTCCGGCCTTGTAGATGACGACTGTCTTGCCCAAGTCGTTGGCGTGCTTGACAATGTTCATAAGTCTGACGCCTTGACCATCACCAAGGCCTTCGATGTAGAGACCGAATGTTGTGATATCTGGGAGATCGACGTAGTGCTCGAGGAAGTCTGTAACAGAGAGATCGAGTTGGTTGCCGACAGAGATAGCAATCTTTGGAAGGACAGATGGATAGAGGTCTGAGATTCTTGAAATCATGTAGGCACCGGACTGGCAGAGGAATGCACAGTTGCGAGCACCAGTAATGCCATCGTGAGAAGAACGCTCTCTCGGGACGAAGACTGTGTTAATGCCACCATCCTTGAGGTTGCCAACTGTGTTTGGGCCGTTAACGACTGGTCTGTCTTTGCTCATCTTAAGAAGCTTCTCGTGGAGTTCGTTCTGCATCTTAGAGCCGTGCTCTGTCTCACCGAAGCCACCGGAGATGACCTGGATGGACTTGACGTTGTTGATGTCGAATGCCTCATGAACGAGCTTGCCAGCACCCTGAGCTGGAACGCAGATGGAAAGAAGGTCGACCTTCTCTCCCTTGCGGTGCTTGTTGAGTTCAGCAAGGTTCTTGAAAGCTGGAACGCCACAGAGCTCCTTGACCTTTGGATGGAGGGCGTAAGCGTCCTTGATGCCGTACTTCTTGGCATTGTTGAGAATGACTGTGCCTGGGTTGCGTTGGTTTGTCGTCGAAGCACCAGCGACGATGATTGACTTCGGGTTTGTGAGGCACTCGATTCTATCGAGTGGCTTGTCGGAGTAGGTAGAATCATAGTATGGGAGTGTTCCACGTGGGCTGACACGCATAACGCCATCGAGTGCCCATAGCCTGCCCTTGAGAGCGACTGTTGGGTTGACTTCAAGCTCGTCGATGATGTACTTCGTATCCCTGTTGTACTGGGAGTACTGTGTCATGAGATGTTGGACCTTCTTGAGGAGTGGAACGAGTTCATTTTTGTTGAGGTGGTTCTTTGTGCCGCGAACTCTGCCTGAGGCGAGGTTTGTGGCTGGGATTTTGTCGACGATGCCATTATATACGTTGCTGTTCAAGAGTGCTGGAATGAAGATCTGCGCGTGATCTGGCTTCATGACAGACTTAAGATATTCGACTGTTGTGCCACCGAAGCCGTAGCAAACGAGTGGGCCGAAGAATGGGTCCTGGTAGCCCGAAATTAAAAGCTCTGTTCCGAAATCGCCGCTCATCTTCATCTGTTCGACAAATAATGTGCCTTCAAGGTAGTATGGAGAGTTCTCGTTGAAGCGCTCGTTGAAGACCTTCATGGCGTTCGCAATTCCCTCAGCAGTGTTCGGGACATTGAACTGGAGGCCGCCGATATCTGTCTTGTGTGTGACAAGAAGGTTATCCTTGCGGTACCTGATGACACCCTTGGCGACAACCGTCGTGGCGTTGATATTCTTGACGACTTCCTCTGGAGAAGTCTGCTTTGTGGCATAGCAATGTGGAGCGATTGCGAAGCCTAGTTCTCCAATGATGGAGATGACTTCGTGCTCAGCGAGGAGGCCGTCTGGCCTCTCGGCGATGACCTTCTGGATCAACTTCTTGGTGTCAACAACTGAGAAGCGCGCACCAGTCTTGATTGCACTTAACATTTGTCATGTTTTTGTATTTTTTTTTTAGGTTTTTTGTTTGATGGTTATTTTGGTCGCATAGATATGGTTATGATATAGTCATCTCACTTCACTCTTCTCCAAGTATTCAATTTTTTATGGTTTTTTTCGATATAAATGACGCCGCGTTTTTCTTTGATATTTGTAAGGATGTCGTTTTGGAAGATTATTATGACTTGGGAAGAAAAAATGAAAGAAAGAAGATTTTTCGGGAAATAAAAGTGACACTTATTTAAGGGGTAGTAATAAATAAAGAGGGATGGTATAATAAGTTGCAACTAAAATCGGCTATTATCATCCTGATTAACTATCTAGCATATGGCAAACGTTTTAATGAATTTTTGTTACTAATCAGATCAAGATCTGTACCAAAATATTGGATAACTCTGAATTTTACAGATTTTCTTCTGCCGAGCATTGAGTATTTGATGTCGCTTTGCGAATTTCTGAAATTTTTATAACATATTCGTGTGTTTTATATAAGATTGTGTGCTTCTGGAACTTATGACAGTGTGCTGCAAGGCTCGATCCAGCGCCTAGGCTTCAAGAAAAAGGCCAACAGATCTGTAGAGATTTGAATTTTCAATGTTTTGGAGAACTAGTTGATATTTTGGGTGCTCTGATTGAAGAGATTGCCATCACTTGATGATGGCTTGCAGAATCGAGTGAAAAATAAACATTGTACATAGTATCACGGGCATTATTAGGTGGTAATGGATCAATTAAACATGTGTTTTTGATGGGTAAAATCATGAGTTTTTTAGCAATTTAAAAAATTACAAAAAATAATTGTCTCTCGGAAGGAGAAGTTTGAGGCGTTTTTGCATTTTCCTAAGGTTCTTCCAAAACGACATCCATAATATTTGGAGTCTACATATGATGTTAATTATGAATTTATATTTATTCGGAATTTTAATGCATAAAAAGTGAGAGAAATAAATGACATGTAAACTATTTAATTATTAACCGCCATTTTAATTCATTCCCAAATTTCCTTAATATACACCATATTTCCTTTCATCTGTATTCATTTTTGGAATATCTAAGATCGTTGGAAGCGCTATTTTTGTTTTTTATTTTAATTTTTTGATTTTTATTGAAAATTTAAGGCCCCACTTGCATGTAAAATTAACGATTCACCTTAAATTATTTTGATGATTTTTCCTTCTACTATAAAAATTTGTTAAAAAACAACCTTTGCTTAAAATGATTACTATCATATTTGGAGTCTAATTGTAAAGGAAAGAGGCTTCAGTTCCTTAAATTTTAAAAAACTAGTTTTGGAATTAACATATTAAGTAGAGTTTTAGAGAGTTATGTTGCTTTATTAGCTAATAGTACATGTGTGCATGATATTACACAGCATTATAGCAAATTTGATTTCATATTAATAAAATTGAATTAATCGACTTCTTGAAAAACAAAAATTAAAATAATCAAATCAACATGTTTAAAACAACAATATATAATATTAGTTTTTCCTCATATAAATAAGATTTGATAGAAAACCGACTTTTTCTTAATGTCAAACAAATAGAATGGCCAATTTAATTTAAGTGCTAATATTTAAACTATGTTAGTTTTATTACGAGATTGGAGTGTAATGAAATAAAATTTATTGGAATAAAGGTAACTTTATGCGAATAAAGTGAATTTGGAATCAAACCCTATTATGGAATAACCGTCAATTTGGAATAATGATGGTTATTTCATATGCCAAAAATAGGTCAAAAAGTGACAATAATAGAATACCCGAATTATTTGGAATCGTCGAATACTTGGATATGCGAATAATGCTCTCAAAATTTGTAATCAACTTCGATGTTGGAATTAGGAATCATGGATAATAATGGAATCAAGAATACTTTGGATTAACCGACAGACAGTTGGAAACATAATCACTTTATCCTCAATTCCAATTCAAATTGAGATAGCATTATCATCCAGAATTTGTGGTAAAAAGGAAAAAGGAATGACTACAGCGAGCCAAACCAGCAAACCTCTTCATTAAAGCTTGGAGTGTTTTGCCAATTGAGCTTTGAGGCGAAGCAATTTTTCTCAATCTATTTCAGGTATTTAATCGCATACTAAATATTTGGAATCTCCGGATCTTCAAAATCGATGGGCACTTCAAATATAGAGCATATGCAATAACAGTGATTAAAAAATCGAAAAGTTAGGAGTGATTTATTCTGATATCTTTTCATTTTAAAGCAAAACTACATTTTCAATCGATAGAATTCATTGGCTGCTGTCTTGCATATATCATAGCACGCATCAATGTATTCTCTTTTCAACAAAAACGTCGAATCAAAGTGGAAGAATAACTGACATGTAAACAAGCTCGATGCCAGCTAACAACTTTTTAATAAGTTGCTATATAACAGAGACCTTGAGGTCGATTCCTAATTCCATTATTCCACTTTTGATTACAATTCCGAATTCATTTTGATTCCAAAAAAATCGGGTATTCCATTATTGTCACTTTTCGAACTATTTTTGGCATATGGAATAACCGTCATTATTCCAAATTGGCAGTTATTCCAAAATATGGTTTGATTCCAAATTCACTTTATTCGCATAAAGTTACCTTTATTCCAGTAAAGTTTTTTATTCCATTAAACTCCATTCACATTTTGATGTATAAATAACCGAGACTAAATCACTCAATAAATACATTATTTCTGGATTTTTGTTAGTAGTACTGCTCCTTTGAAAATGATAAAACGCTCTGTTCAATGTTTAAATACAGCGAAAACTGTCCGCTAAAATAAGGTTATCAATAATGGAGACTTTATTGCTTCATATCTCGGGATACTATTTAGACTTGCGATCCATGCATACCTTGTTCCTATATGCATATAGATGCTATGTCCAAAGTTTCAACCCAAAATGTTTTGAAAATAAAGAATTCCACACCTTGTTTACACCCACTGAAATATGCATATAAAGCAAAAATTCCGACTGCTGAATGCTCATTTTGTATATCTATATATCGGATTATCTTATGAAAAACCAACTGAACATTGAATAAATTGTTGTTTTTCTATTTATATTAACAAAACAATGTTGAGAGTTAGCAAGCTTACAGTTGGTATCTAAATTGCATAATACATTCGTAAGAGCTCATGTAGAAACATTTTAATTTTTGAAAAAAATTATTCCTCATCAGAACTCGAATTTTGCCAATATTTTTGAGTTGAAAAAATTATGAAATTATCAAAATCTGATACCGCAGACATCTAGCATATACATAGAAGTAGCATGGTATATAAAAATTTTTTATTCAAATTCACACCAGGTTTCTCTAAGCTTCTTGCAAAAGTAAAATTTCATCACATAAGGTTATATTTTTGAATAGTTTTACATCAGATGCAAGTCGGGCTTTAATCGACATATACTTTTTATTTCTCTGCAAAAATGTTTAATTCTCATTTTGCAGTATATTGCATTCGTTGATTTCATGAAAAATCAATTTTTTCTTCGGTATTTGATCTTTGAAAATGAAAATTTAGTAAAAAAATCTGCATTCGTCATTACATTGATGGGAAAAATTTGTAAAAGAATGAAAAAAAATGTCTTTTTTGGGATGTTGAGCGAGTAATAATGATACCATAACCAAGCATTATATATACATAAAGTTTGATTGCTATATTTCAAATAGAAACATAATTTTCCAATATTTTCTTACTTAATGATACAATATTAGATACTTATAACTATTTAAACAAGTTTTCAAAACAATTTATAGGCGATGCACTTAATCACTGTGAGTAATAACGCTCTATATGAACAGATTTCAAATGATATTTTATTAAATAATTGATTTTAATCACCATTTCATCTGCAATTAGACTTAATATCCAAATGGGCATTGTTTATGTTATGAAAATGGAAATGTTGTCTTCTGATTTTGTGTCTAAAGGTCAAATTTTGAAATATTTTTGTGTGATCAGATCGGATCCGACAATTTACATGACAAATTCCAAAAATGTTGCTGAATTTCTTGATTCACAACGTTTTGTGCAGCAATGGCGAAATATACTTTCAATCATTGAAGCTCAACTCCACAGATTTCAATGTCACTATTCCTGCTGGTTATTCCATGTTTTTTCAGGCTTCTGATAAAATAAGAATGACGGTTTTTACCGAATCCGAGCGAAAAGTATTTACCATATATAAAGATCAGTACATAAAGATCCACAGAGCCAATGTAATACTCAGAGCTTTTAAAAACCAAATTGTCAATCTTTATATTTGGAAAATTCCTACAAATTTGTGCGGAAATGCAAACATCCATTATTCAGCAGATAAATTCATTAAGTTTTCTAGTGAAAATTCTCACGCAAAGAATAATTTTTGTATTTTCCCTCAGTCAAACGCTTACAGCCACGAAATTTACGGAGTTTATCGCACACAAAAGAATTCATGTAAGTTAAATTTCTACTCAGTTGACTCTATTCACCTTAATATTTTTCAAGATTTTAGAGAAATGAATCATAAATTTAGCGAACCAGTGTATGTTTCAAATCCAAACTCTTCATTTAAACTCGACTTTTCATCTCCATACTTCATGCAATACACAGGATGCTCAGACTCCAAATTGAATATGGATTTTTCTTCTAAAGTTGAGAGACTTAAACAAAATAGCGCCGATTGCAATGTATACTTGATACCATCTTTAAACATGAAAGGTGGAATTAAATCTAACAATCCACTTGGATACGTTACAATTGATAAATGCCAAAATAAGTCAGAAGACGTAGTCATATCGTTGTTTGTTATATCCACCGTATTCATTGTGTTTTCTGTACTGATGCTTGCAATAATTTTCATTCCTGAAAAATCTTCTCCTTTCATCCGTTTCAGGATTTTCTAATTATAGAGTTTTTAATAAATAATACTGTTTTACTGTTTCAATCTATCATTATAGTAATATAATTCACCATAATTAATTAATTCACAATAATTGATATAAATTCGACTTTTGAAAATAAATAATAGACACATTTTAAGACGAAACAATGATATAGTATGACCATGCCAATAATTCATTATATGAACGGTCGCTTATAATGAAATTTAATTGGACACAAAAAATAGACTGAATTGAGTCTATCATTCTATGCAATAACTATCTATTATCTATATAGTACGTTCCCAAACGGAGCAACTCGAAAAACATATTTGTTATCAAAATATCGAATTAGTTATTAAAATCACTAATGAAGTTTTGAAGTATTGAAGCTTGCACTCTGGCAATGAATATTACAATGTCGAAGTTGGAGTTTAAAGCAAATATATGTTGTTGCATATTTTTCTTTTCAATCGGCTTTGTAAGATTGTAAACAGAATAGCCTAAGTCTTTGGCTTTGAATGTATTGTATAAATTGCCCTTAGAAACAAACAAATCTGAAAATGATAATTCAATATGCATGATTAATCAAGTTATGCGGGTACCACACTACCAGTGATAAGATTCGTAGTACCGATTTCAATCTACTCGTTTATTAAGCCATGAAATTGATTTGCCAATCCTCGTCTTGTGAATTTAATTGGGTTTGTCCTTGCTCAAAATGAAATTATAAGATATTTAGAGGCATTGGTAAATCTAAATCAATCAGATGAACAATAATTTTTGCGACTTCAAAATTAACAAAAAATCACCAAGAATCAGAGGTAATCCCTATTACAGCATTGTTGGAATATTGGAAGAGATTGCGTATAAAATGTCCGGTTGCACTGCTCAAAAAAAATAAATAAAATATTCAGTAAGGTTATTCTTGATTATTTCCTCCTTTGCCAGTTTGCTAAGTGCCTGCGAAGCAAAAACTTGCTGCTGAAAATGACCGCGTATAAAGGCCATGGATGGTGAATCTTTGCATTACAAATGAATACATGCGACAGCATGGTATATATTCTACGTAGGCTCTTCCGCATTCTTCAATGGGAACAAACTATTGAAGGAAGAATTCCTGAATCCATCATTCTTCTGATGATCGCAAAACAAATCTGGAAAAATGATGAGTTCAACAAATCTATTTTGTTTTTATTAATATGTATATGGATTCCTAATTAATAGTAACATCAAAATTATAATTGTATTCTGTTATCGAAAGATTTAACACCTTAATGGTTTAATCAAAAACAGCAGCATTTTAGACATAATATAATAGAATGGTGAAGTTTTCGAGATATTCTGTGATCCATTGAATTCTTTTGAATGACCCCACAAACTTTTGAAATTGGCTCCACATTATAAATCATCCAACAATTTCAATGGTCAAACGAAATTAAAAAGAAATTTTCGAGGGTCAAACGGAAATTCTATCAAAAATTGAATTGACTGATATTTTCTGAACAAAAATGATATTTTTAGTCATTGTTTTGGAAAATTTGAATTCCCTTCATATATAAACCCTAAATTTTAAATGTCACCAAAAATCAATAGAAAATTGACAAATTTTCCCAAACCATTATAATTCTTTATAATTTTACAAAACATATCCAATGAACATAAAATAATTGTTTGAATGGCAAATTGACACAAAATCAAAACCTTTCTAATATCAATTAGGAAGTTATGTAGATCAATATTATAACGAAAATTTTATACGTTGAACAAACAGTCGTTATATGATGTATAGATATCAAAAAAGTAACAAAAAAGAGTGGTCAATCATCTTTTAAATTGTTATGAATTCACTATCGTTCAATTTACCCATTTAAAAATCTTCAATTCATTTTTTAATAATGTCTCTTCAGACAAAGTCCTCTAGAAATGCTAGCGCTTACAACTACGGCAAAGTCAACCCCGCCCTCAGCATGGCGACAATCAATCCGCAAGTCATCAAAGCTGAGTACGCCGTGAGAGGTGAAATTGCAATCAGAGCTGACATCCTCAGGAAGAAGTTACACGCGGGCGAACAGCTCCCATTCGATAGCATCATCGCATGCAACATCGGTAACCCATTCGTCGTCGGAAAGAAAGCTATTACGTTCCCAAGACAAGTGATTTCATGCATCGAGAACCCAGAACTTCTTAACGTTAAGGAAATACCAGAAGAAGCCAAGGCCAGGGCTGCTGAAGTCTTCAAGCACTTCCCAGCTGGCATGGGCGCTTACACTCACTCTCAAGGTTTAGATTTCGTCAGAGAACACATCGCAGAGTTCATTAAGAAACGTGATGGCGGAATGCCAGCCCATCCAGACAAGATCTTCGTCACAACAGGTGCAAGTTCCGCTGTTACAACAGTTCTTAATATGTTGATCTCAAATCCGAACGTAGGAATCATGATTCCATTCCCGCAGTATCCATTGTACACCGCTGAGATCGCTCTTAAGAACGGTCGCGTTGTTCCATATTATCTCAAAGAATCCTCAAGGTGGTCTCTTGATTTGTACGAACTCAACGAGTCCTACAACGCTGCCCAGAAGTCTGGCGTCGACATCAAGGCTATTGTCGTCATCAATCCAGGAAATCCAACAGGTTCTGTTCTTTCCGCTCAGCAAATGCGCGATGTCGTCGAGTTCTGCGAACAGAACAACATTTTGCTCATCGCTGATGAAGTTTATCAGTTCAACACATACAACGAGGAAAGACCTTTCAATTCATTCAAGAAAGTCGCCAGCGAGATGAAATCTTCTGTCCAACTCATCTCCCTCAACTCCATCTCCAAAGGCTTCATGGGCGAATGCGGCCATCGCGCTGGATATATGGAGCTTTACCACATCCCAGAGGATGTCAAGGCTCAGTTCTACAAGATGGCTTCAATCCAGCTCTGCCCGAACACTGTCGGCCAGGTCATCCTCGACATCATGTGCAAGCCACCAGAGTCAGCTGAATGCAAGAACCAGTGGGTCAAGGAGAGAGACACAGAACTCCATAACCTCAAGGAGAAGTCTCAAAGATTACTCAAGACAATCAACTCACTTCCAGGATTGGAGGCTCAGCCAGCTGATGGCGCCATGTACCTCTTCCCATCCATCCACTTGCCACTCAAGGCTCTCGAAGCTGCAAAGTCCTTCAGAATCAACGGAAAACGCGTCTCTCCAGATATGTTCTGGTCTATCCAGCTCTTGGAACAGACAGGCATTGCTGTCGTCCCGGGATCTGGCTTCGGACAGGTTCCAGGAACACACCACTTCAGAACAACCTTCCTTCCTGAAGCTGAACAGATGGATGTGATGATTGATAGACTGACAAGGTTCCAGAACCAATTCATGGACAAATATGCATAATTATAATCATAATATTTATAAATACGGAATGAATTAGAATTGATTTTTACTATTCTATCCTAATAACAATATTCACATTGAAAACTCCTAATTTTTATATAACAAATAAACGGACCTTCAAATGCAAAGCTAAACAAAGTATACTGCTGTATATTGATAAATATAATCTTCATTGAAAAAAATATCAAATTAAAGCCTTTAGCTCAGTAAAAATCGATTTCATTTAGTGGTGTTTTTACATAAAATTTAAAGCATATTGCTGAATTTTGCTGAAATGAGTCGAATATTTGCAATTTTTGAGAAATAAAACTCCAAACTCGATGATTGCATCTTTCGCAGAGAATAAAAAAGTCTCTATGAATCCTTTGGCATCTCGAGTCTTATTTATGGAATTTTAAAAGAAACATTAATAAATTGTGACTTTGTAAATTAATTTTACATGTCAATTATTTTAATGTGTCAAAATTTTTAAAAAAAAGTTTATCTCTTCTTTTAGATTAGAATGGATGAACAATTTCAAGGTGAAGAGATAGATATGGAAGAGGGATTTGGTTTTTCAATGCAGAATCGCCGAAATATCGATTTTGAAAGGTTCATTCAAGATTTTCGCGAAGTTCAAAACGATAAAAACGAAAATAAAGCAGTTAATATGACGATACAGAAGTATGTGCAGCTGTTGTTAGGTCCAAATGATACTGATAGAGCTGATTATTTGGATGGTTTCATTCGATACTTCGAAAAAATCAAAAGAACGTTAACAATCATCAATCTAGATCCAATAACGAACTTAAAGAGAGAGTATTTTCGTGATGATATACGAGAAGACACCCAGAATGGAGAAAATTATGAAGATATAGGAAGTAATTCTATATTTTACGTTCTTAACGTAATAAATGAAATGTTTGAGAGAAAGGAATGGATTGAATCTACGTTTGATGGCTCAGATTGTCCATATTTTATAATTAATATGCCATCATCGATTTCTTTGTCAATGCACTACGAAGAGATTCCCAAAATATTGTCCACACTAATGGGTTGCCATATCAACATCGTGTGCGTCAATATCATTGCTGCAAACGCAATAAAAAGACCAAATGATGTTGTCGCTTCTTGGCTTTTGTTGGTTTCTCAATTCACTTGTTCCCGGATGCACAGATACCCGCTGGTCAATGTATACTCTGGATACTACTCAATATCCGATCAGCAGTCTGAGATCATGGATATGTTGGAGAATTTTGAGTTTCCTGATATTGCCTCTAAAGCCAACCTTGGAGAGTGGATATCAGGCGATTTGAATACAAGAATATGCAGCTTATTCGAAGGTACTTATGATATATTTAGACCTAGAATCTTTCGCTCACGAGATGACGAAAAAATGTCGCAATGGACAGAATTTTTAGATGGAATCTTGAATTGCCAATACTCTTATGAATACAATGAATACTAATTTTCACCAAATTTCAGCAAAGAGATTTCATTTTTTGGAATGCGTAGCGTAGCCATTGATCGTCATCGGTTGCAGAGCTATTCGCTAAATTGCATTGATTGAAGAAAACAACTTGCCATGTAAAATGCCCGATGTCAAAAGACGATAGCACGCTTTTTTTTGACTCTCATTCTTTTCCATCAAAACTGGCATTGTTTAACAAAAAAGTCTGCATTTATACTCTTAAAAATATATCAGTTGAAGAAATTGTCTTCATTATATTTGCAGATATTTTTGATCGATAACCTTATTAAAATGAGACAATTATCTGCAAATATTGACTATTAATTGCATTTTCCATGATTAGCCTTTGACTTTGTTTGTTCTATCACTCTTTGTTGAGCAATGTTATGGTATTGATGGAGCAGTTTATGAAGATGATAATAAAACATTAAAACAGATCACTTCTGTCACAAATGGTGTATTTACAGTTCCAAAGATAGTCGAAACTATTGATGGAGAGGTTTGTAAAGATAAATCGTAACTTAAAACATTCCGATTCGAGGAAAATTCAAATCTCAAATATATTCAAGTCTACGCATTTTGGTAGTGCTCTTATTTGACAACAGTGGATTTTACAAATTGCGGGAACTTAATATCAATCTGAAATCACTCATTTCATTTATGTGGTAAGATTACATCACTTAATTTCCGATATTGCCATAAATTGGAATCAATTGGATTTAGAGCATTCTATGATTGTAGCAGTGTTACGTCTATCGATTTTAGCAATTGCCAGAATTTAATTTCGATAGGATAAGATGAATTTTATGGCTTACAGTCAGTCCGATCGATTTCCTTTGCAAATTGTTAGAATTTGAAATATATTTATCCTTTCACATTTACTGATTTATCATTAGTCACACAACTTGATTTTCATAATTGCGTTAACTTAATTTCCATAGGAAATTATGCATTTGTATGGTATTATAGCCTTACAAGAATAAACTTTAATAACTGTAGCTCTTTAACAACAATTGGTAGCTCTGTATTTAAGTTTCATTGCCCAAGTTTAACAGCAATAGGCCATGAAATTTTTCTTTATGGAGCATTAATATCTTCAGTGAATTTTGGCAAATGTGAAAATTTAGTTTCAATTGGGAACTTTTCATTTGCTCATTTATACAAAATCACTACAATTGATTTGAGAGGATGCACAAATTTGAGTTTTATTGGAAGTAATACATTTAAAAATTCAAGTCTAACAGAAATTCATATTCCATCATCAGTAATTTATATTGGAGAATATTGCTTTTGTAATTGCACGAAGCTTCAAAATATTGATATTCCAATGGTTTCACAACTTCAATTTTTTGGTCAATTTGCACTTTTGAATACAACGATTTCTTTCAATTTCATTCCAAAAAAATCTATCACTCAATGCTTTATCATATTATACTAATTGCCAAGAATATAATTTGATATCGGGCATTCATCCAGAAAATCCAGATTTTCATGATTCCAAATATATCTTTGACAAAGAAATCAATTTAAATGATCCCTTACAATATTTCCAAGATTATGCGTTCTATGAGTGCAAAAATTTAATGAATGTTCAATTGCCAAACACTCTTGAATATTTTGGAGAATATTTGTTTTATTGCTAAGAGAAATTTTTAAAAGTTGATTTGACAGGTAAAATTAGTTTTATAGGGCCATATGCGTTCTATGGATGTAGCACTATATCTGAAATAGATTTACATAAACCTCTTCAAGAAATTCAATATTAAACCTTCGGTGAATGCACAAATTTATCAAAAGTTAATTTTCCTGATACACTAGAATCCATTGAATATGAATCATTTAAAATTTGCTTCAAAATCAAGAAACTTGATATACCTAAAAGCGTCAAATCAATAAGAGATCATGGAATAGATAATGTTGAATTAATAGTTTCAAACGTACATATTTCAATTACTGATATAATGCGGATGAAAGTCAACATTTCAAATGATGTTTATCTATTTAATTACAATGATTATGATTTATATCCATCAAGTGAACCAACCATTGAACATTATTATTCCATTGAAAATGGATTGATTATAACAGAGAGTGAAAATGTTTATAGCTATTTAAGGAACTATCCAGTTCCAATATTAATACCTTATGATATTAGAAGAATATCTGCATATGCATTCTATAATTTCACTGGCTCATATGTATATTGTCATTAATACTGCCAATTAGAATTTATCGCTGAACATGCGTTTGATTCTTGCTCAAATCTCAAGAGCATTCCTAATGCAACTGAAGTGTATCAAATCGGTGATTATGCTTTCAAGTCGTGTACGAATCTCACATGTGTAGTTTTCCCACGATATGTTTATTCAATTGGAAATGATGTGTTTTTAGACTGTCCCATAGTTTGCTGCAGATATGATGAACAAGATTCTTCAATTCGAGATAAATTAATAAATAGTGGCATTCCGGAAAGATCCCTTGGTGTTTGCAATTATTGTCCCCGTGGAAATCCAAATACTGCGATACTTGAGTTCGACGATAAATTTGAAAAATTCATTTTAGCATTTTCTCATATATTTTTCTCCAATTTGTTTTGTTAAATAGATCTAATTTAGTAAATAAAAACATAAACATAATATTTTAATAAGAATTATTCACGATTGTAAATGAATTTGTCTGACTTTAGATATTGTTTAATGAATCCTTTGATTTCCATATCTCTAATTTGTTCGCGAATGACGTTTTCGTCGACAGTGAAAACTTGGAGAGTTCTCCTTTTAACTTCTTTAACGATTTCTGCGGAATCCATTATATTTCCTTCTTTGAGGATCTTGACAATACAAGCAGCAACTGATTTCTCAATATCTTTCTGTTTGAGGAGATTCATTGCCATATTCTTAGCAGATGTATATTTGAGAGCAAAATTCCTATTAATTGAAAAACTTATTGTCTCAGCAAGCTTATATCCTTTCTTTTCATTATGTACTAATAATCCTGTGTTGGCCAAAGTTGTTATCTGCTCAATTGCATCATCAGTGGAAGCTACGTACTTGAGTTCATCGAAAGATGCCCATTCCTTCGTTTCAAACAACTTGACAATAGAATATTGAACACCATTGAACAAAAACAATAATGATCGATCCATTCCTTTAAGTCTTGCGCTGCATTCAACAAGAGAATCAGGATCTGCCCATATCAACTGTCTGTTTTTATACTTTGCATAATACTTCTCCTCAAATGCTTTCTTGACATTCTTGAACTCATTAAAAACTTTGAGATTGTTCTGCTTCAATATCTTGATCCATGTTGGAGATGGAAGAATCATGATTCTCACACCTTCAGGGTGATTAATCCTCTTCTCCACTTCATTCCAGAAATCGAATCTCTTCGAGAAATCTTTGACAATTGTCTTCAAAGGCTGAATATATTCATACTCAGCATATTGACTAATAGAATTCATTAATGATTGTTCTAATTCAATATTTGGTTCTAGCTTAGAAAGGAGTTGTGTCTGAATGAATTTTCCAATACTTTGGAATAATTTTCCACGATCTTTAACATGAGGAACAATATCAAATAACTCTCTGATTGAAACATTCATCTTCTTAGGTTCATGCGCCATTTCAACCATTCCACGAGCTCTTCCAAGCAATTGATCATCAGATTGATGCGGAAGGTATAAAGAAGATCTTGTGAGAACCATTAATTGATCATGATCAAATACTGTATCAACGTAGTAATTAATCTCTGATATTTCTTTGTTTAATTCTTCCTCTCTCTTTTGAGAAACATATCTATCAATTGGACGCTTGTGTTGTTTGTAGAAAGAGTCTGACATGAGTGTTATATAGTCAGGAAGGAACTTTGTCATCTCCCAGATAGCTTTGATTGCTAATTCATCAGATTGCATGAAGTAATGGCGAATATCAGTGAGTAATCTATTTGGAAGGAACTTTTCTGAAAATGTTAATGCAAATTTACGTCTGTGCTCAATGTTGTTGATCATAATTCCATCTAATAACTCGTATATCGGATAAATTTTGGTCTCGAGTAGTTCAAGAACTATTCTTGGCGACGTTGTGAATGGATCGATATTCTTTTTCTTGAAAATTGTTGATATTTGAGCGATTTGCATTGGAATGAATTCTTTGATGTAATTTTCTGGATTGCATGCATAATACATTTTCATCAGTTCTTGATATTCAACAGAATTAAACACTGTAACATCTGATGTACTTCTTTTGATTCCATCGATTCTTTTTTGAACTGAATCTAAGCAATCTTTTAATTTTTGTTTTGCTTCGTTAAATCCTTTATAATACGCGCGATAAACTGGAAGTGAATCAGCAATCATTGAACAATATTTCAAATCCTGTCTTATTGTTTCAGGATAAAGACTTGTGTGTCGAATGAACAATCTTAAGCTTGCTGCGATGAAATACATCAAAGTGATGTCTTCGTCATACTTTTTGTTGTTTTCTGTGATTTGATCTAATAATCGAATTGAATTTGATATAAATTTACCATCTTGAAATGGATATGTTGCGGGTTCTTCTTCAATCAGCTTGAGTGTGGTCATAAATTCATCAGAAACGAACTTAAAGTTCAAAATATATTCAGACCAATTTTGATAACCTAATCTAACGATTTGAAAGTAAATTTCGTTCAATACAACACCATTTCTCTGATTGCTCTCCAAATTTGTGCTCTCTTCGAAGTGTTCTGCCGTCTGCATTGCGTAATCGTACAATTTATTCTCGAAATTCCACCAAAACGCAATTAATCCGTGTATCAAGTTGTACCTCTTCAGCATTATCAACTGACTCTGTAACGAAATGCAGTACTTTCTAAGCGCCCTATTGACTGCACCAAAAAATAATCCTTTTGATGCCATGTAATTCTGCGGATTCGCGGTGAAAAGCTTCTTCTCCAGCGTCGGATCAAAGTCGACCGTGTATTTGACGCCATTGAAAAAGTTCATTGTATCATCTTGAACCCTTTTTGATGCATGCTTCATTAAATTTTGCCAAAAATTTCCATCTATTCTCGAAAAGTGGCTTTTGTCACATAAACATTTTTACATGACATTATTTTACCTCCTTCAACATGATATATCATATATATGATATAATAGATCTAAGAAAAACTATAGCTTCACATTTTGCTAACAGGCGTGTGTCAAAAACATATTAGAATAGGCTATTTTGAAGAAAAATATATTTTTTCCAATTCTAACAAAAGTCCGAAACTGTTATGCAAATATCACAAAATGAATTTTGTCAAGTAAATTTTTGTGCTTCTTTCAGAAATCGCAATCAAATTCTGATCTATTTCATTTTCATTATGTTTAACTTTTCCAATTTAAGCCATACATTCCTTTTGTTTACGTGTTCATAAAGAGTCTTCTGAATGAATGTTTGATATTTCGAATGATTGTGTTTGGGAAGTGTAACTTTTAACATATAATGATTTCGAGTTCACAATGAAATTTTTATCATGTTACACAATACAATAATGAATGAAAAAGTAATCGATTAAGAAAATAAAAAGACGATTTTATTCGAATAAAATCAAATATCAGTTCATAAAAAATTAGATTCTGTTTGATCCTCACTGCCTCTGGCGACTGAAGTCTGAGCTCGCCGAAGAGAGATGTGATATCCTGGAGGAGGAAGATCGCCCACATTGAGTCTGAGTATATGTTCTGTTTGAAGATGTCCTCCTGGACTTGCGTCG
The DNA here is from genome assembly GCA_023091735.1 of Trichomonas tenax. Classification (NCBI taxonomy): domain Eukaryota; phylum Parabasalia; order Trichomonadida; family Trichomonadidae; genus Trichomonas; species Trichomonas tenax. The sequence continues at coordinate 19,194 of JALKBU010000521.1, forward strand.
AGAGGACGGATGGGCAAGCGTCGCTTCTGAGGAGGACGTTGTACCAGAATGTCTCTCTGACGGCCTTCGTCTCCTCCCACCATCCGAGGAGTGAAGATGTGTCGTGTGTTGATCGGCATGCGACAGAGAGATATTCGAACTTGTGGAAGTCATCGAAGTCCTCCTCTGGGATCTTTGACATTCTCTGGACGTGGAGGTTGAGGATTGCAGAGTCTGCGATTGCCTTGATGATGCCTGATGTGATCTGGCCGAGGTCATCGCCGCAGATGAGCATCTTCGTTGAGTTCTTGAGGACACCGAGCTTTGGCTGTGCCTTCGCGACCCACAAACCTGTCATCCTCTTGTAGAAGAACTTGTGTGCCTCTTCCTTGACGCGCTGCTTGAGACCCTCTTCGAGCTCGTTACATGAAGAAGAAACATAGACGATTGGATCGTCGTTCGTGGCTTCGACGTGCTCCTTGATGACTTCTGTCCTCATGTGGAAAATGTTCGGCCTCTCTGGATCCTCGAGCAGGATGACGTTTCCGAGGAGCTGGAAAGTGTTCGTCCTGAGATGCTCTCTCTGCTGCTCGCTGAGTTTCTTGTCGGCGTCGAGTGCGGTGCTGACCTTCTTCTCGCTGTCGAACTCCGGCTTGAAGTCGTAGTAGTCATCGGCGGCGTCGCAGTTTCTAGAACTGAAGTATTTGTGTGAGATCTCGACTGCATCTTCCTTGAACTTCTCTTAGAGGATGTGCCACCTGACGTATGGCTTGACGAGCCTGTTGATGTCCCACAGGCCCAATCCGTTGAGCTCATCTCTCGAGAACGGGACGGATGGGAAGAAGTGACCTAAGAGGCCGCGGATGCATGTCTCGCGGAACCTGCCAGATTCTGAAGAAGCCGAGGATGTGGTCGACTCTCAACTGGTGATAGAGCTCAGCCATTCTCGCGAGTCTGAGTCTCCACCACTGGAAGCCTTCCTTCTCCATCCGTTCCCAGTCGGGAATCCCCAGTTCTGGCTGTCTGACGAGAAGTCTTCCGGAGGAGCGCCTGCGCACATGTGGAGTCTGAAGAGCTCTGGGAACACCCAGCACTCGACTGAGTTGATGTTGACGCCAATTGGGAGATCGCCCTTGAGTGCGACGCGGTTCTTCGTCTCGTAGTGGTATGAATTCTTGAGCTGCTTGTCTGTGATGTACTAGATGTAGTAGATCTCAAGAAGATCGGCCTTCTTCTACTCGCAGACGCGCTTGAGCTCCTCTGGTGTGATATTAGAGTACTTCGGCCACTTGCGGAACTCTATCGTCTTGTACTCGTCTCTGAGGAGGCAGAAGATCGCGTATGGCTTCAGCCTGCATCGGTTCTTCTTGAGAAATGCGTCGAGATGGTTTTTAACGAAGTCGTCCTTCTCGAGCTTGAAGATCTGCTTAAGCATCTTCATCTTGAACGCGAAGACTGCTGGGTACTCAACCTGCTCGTATGCCTCGAATTTCTTCTTCGCTGATAATATCTCCTCCTTCATCGCTGGTGTGAGTTTATCAGTGATCACCAGGAGGTCTACGTATACTGGGTGGAGAGCGAAGCAGGAAACTTGCATGTACGGGTATGAGTCGCACCACTCTCCTTTCTCTATTGTGTCGTTGATTGGGAGGAGCTGAATGAGGGATGCGCCCATCTTGTTGCATGCGTCGACTGCCTTCTTGAGGTCTGTGTATGATCCAATGCCCTGTGACTCGTTCGTCCTGAGTGAGAACAATGGGACATAGATTCCCATTCCCTTGAATTAGTCTCTGTTCAGGCAGACCAATCACTCCTGGACGTATGTGACGACTGGCATCTCTGTCTTGAATGTGAGAGCTGGGCACTTCCTGTTCTCGGACTGCTCACAGATGTTGATTCCGTCCTTCTCGACGAGGACGTACTTGTACTCGAACGGGAATGATGATGGAGCGAAGTTGGCGACACTGTTCCAGATTGGGAACGATCCGTCGACGAGCTTGAGCCGGTTCTTCGGGTTCCAGTTTCCGAGCTCTGGTGCGCTCCCGACGACGACGACTGTCTGTGTTGGTCTGACGTATAGGCAGTTCGCTGTGAAGTAGACTCTGATCTTTCTGTTCTGTGCATTTCCGACTGTGATTGGCTCAGCTGCGACTGGGTTCTCGCGCGATCCCTTAATTTCAATGCAAATATACTATACATAGTATATATTGATGTTACTGAGTGATTAATAGAATATGTATAAAAATGTCGAATACAAAAAAGTGAATCTTTTACAACTCTCACCTAGGTATATCTACCTGGGGGTAAATATGCTTATGGAAAAGTTTTGGCACATTCGGGTGAATTTTCTGAAATTGAGAGATGTCGGGTCTTCGAAATGTAAAAAAAAAAAAAATTGAGAGGAGAAAACATCAGTTCATTTTTCAAGAAAGACTTCCAGCAATGTCAGAGTCTAGCGAAAAGCCATGGGTTCCACGCGCGAAGTGCGAGAAGCTATCAATATTCAGGATTCTCGGAATCTGCGCATCTCTCTTCGGTTACCAGACAGTGTTCACTGTCGTTTTCGGTCTCTTGTCTCCAATCATGGACTCAATCAGCGTCCAGCAGACATCGAGATCTTGGATATACCTCATCGGACCTCTCGCAGGATTCGTCTGCCCGCCGCTCGTCGGTTTCTACTTAGACTGACTCCACGCGAAGATCGGACGCAGAAGGCCATTCATCATCGCTGGCGCTGTCGGTTCTATCGTGGGTTTCATCTTCCTCTACTTCTGCAGAGACATCGGTTCTGCGATCTCGAAGAAGAACCCGAAGCCAGGTCAGATTTTCTTCCTCATTCTCTCTCATATTAGATTTCGTCTCTGTCAACGTCCTCCAGGCACCATCGAGGACAATCATCGGTGACTTAGTCCCGAAGAACCAGCAAGTCCTCTCAAACTCAATCGCGACAGTTCTCCTTGGCCTTGCGCAGGTATTCTCGAACTTCATCGGCGGATTCTATCCAAAGAACGAAGGGACTCAAGTACAACCAGGTCATCATCATCTGCAGCATCATTTTCATTATTGTCTCTGTCACAATAACATGCTTCGTGCGCACGAGGAGCAGTTCACGGACAATCATGAGAGACCAAACCCGTTCATCGCAATCTTCAGGCAGTTCAAGACGATGCCGAAGCCAGTGTGGAGAATCTCCATCGTTTACCTCTTCTCGTGGATGGGTTACACAGAGTTCAACAACGAGTGCTCATCTTACGCGCCGAACGACCTCTACAAGCTCCAAGGAAAGAGCGCAGGCGACGGCGTCCAGTTCGGCCTCATCATCATCGGAATATCTTCAATCATCATGCTATGGTCTTTCGTCAACGACGCTGTCATCAAGTTCGTCGGTCTCGGGCTTTCATACGCGATCTCGCAGCTCATCGAGTGCGGATGCCTGATTCCGATCTTCTTCATCAAGAACAAATGGGCCGCGATGGGATTGTTGATTCCACTCGATATCGCGTGCGCTGTCTTCAACTCTGTCCCATACGCGATCGTCGGCAAGTGCGCGGAGGACGATGAGATGGGCATGATCATGGGCGTCCTCAACATGTTCGTCGTCGTCGGTCAGCAGCTCGCGAACTGGATTATCGGCACTGGCATCGGTGCCGCAATCAAGGACGGTCGCAAGGGTCCTCTTCTCGGCTCTGGCGCTGTCTTCGCGTTCATCGCCGCCGTAATGTGATTCTTCATCATCGTCCCACAGGAGAAGAAGGAGTCACTCGACTTCGAGGAAGACAACAAGAACGACTCTACAAAGAACGAAGACGAGGAAGCAGTCACTGTCTAAATGAAAAAAATGACGCGAGAGATTTCTCAAGAAATCTCTTCTTTTATATTTTGTTTTCTCTAAAAGAATCATTTTCTTATTTTATAATTTTTAATTCGAAAAGTCATTTTGTAACTATTTTTAAATATCGCAACACTTCTCTATGACTATGGCTTTAGTGTGTGTTATTTAATTATTAATTTTTTTAATCGATTCATTTGAACACTATTTTTGAATATCGCGACACTTGCTTATGTCTATAACTGAATCATATTCTATTGTGTATAAGAAAAAAATATTGCTCGTGATTAACAAAAGAATACTCTAATAATTTTATATTATTGCTGTTGCTGAAGAAGATCAGCTGAATGTGTTTGAATATAATGTAGCTGCAACTCCATGTTCTTAGCCATAGCAGCAACAATTGCTGGATCTGCCTGGCTGATAATATTAGCTAAAGCAGCGGCCTCTCCTCTATCAAGTGTTGCCACTAATTTATCATCAGAACCGATGATTGTAACGGCATTTGCAAGAATTGGTTCACCCTGGATCATCTCAGGCCACTTGCTGAGAACAAACAAAACGAAGTGCGCATTGTACTTAAGCTGATAATCGTGAGCTGGTCCTGGAAGAACATTGATAACAGCAGCAAGATCTTCCATTGATGGTGCGACATCATAAAGTTCAATGATAGAGCCCCAAACAACAGCAGCATCTATCTTCATGTTATTGGAAACTTCTAGCTTCTTGACAGTGTCAATGGCACTCTGCATTATCTGTGGAGCAGCTGGTCTAACAAGTTCTCTGTTGGACCACATCAAGAAGTTGAATCCCTGGAAGATAGAGATCTTAACATCATGATATGTTGATTCGATGTCCTTAAGGCACATTTCAAATGCGACCTGGGCGAGTTCTGCATCCTCTGGGAAGAATGTAGAGATATAAGCAACAGTCATTGCAGCGCATGATCTAATAATTGGGTTCTTATCTTCTCCAAGCTTGATGAGGGCCGGTTTGAGTTTATCGAGGAGTGGGCCGCTAGTGACACCGTTCTCCTCACCGACTTCCAAAACAATCTGAGCTGCTGATGCTCCAAGCTTGAGGAAGAGCTCTGTGATGCAATTGACGATTGGCTTAACGAAAATGCTTTCGAGTCTTCCCTGCTCACCTTGGCGGCAGTATATTGAAGTCTGATTTGTAAGGATGCCAACGATAATCTCGAACAAGTACTGTGCATGTGGAGCAATGGCCTCTGCTGGAATATTTCTGATAGCGTATGCGCCATCATCCCAAAGCTTGACGCGAACATCCTGATCTTCGTTACTTGCGAAATTGCCGAACATTGTCCTGATGATATCTGATGGGTCTCTGCCGATCTTGACGAGGCCTTCGATGAGATCATGAGACATCTGATAAAGGAAGTAGAGAGAATATATGTTTTCGATTCCCTCGAAGTCCATCCAAGTTTGGATAAGATTATCAGCTTCGTTTGCTAAGTTCTCTGAAAAGAAGTTAAAGAGCAAGCCAGCAAGCATTAAACCACGGCCAGCAACTGTTCCTAATTCTCTCATGAACTTGTCATAATCATTTTCTTCGTTTTGTTCTTCATCAAACATATCTTCTTCAGGTTGTTGGTCCTCTTCTTCACCAGCCTCAAACTGGGCGAGTAAATGAGCAATTCTCATTGCTTCAGCAAAGAACTGCGGTACTAAAGAAGAGAGTGTGAATGGGAATACCTGGAAAAGCTCAATAGCTGTCATTAATGCACCACCAACAAGTTCCTTGTCCTTCATCTGTAATGCTTGAAGGAGAACTTTGCACATTTCTTCGAGATCTGGTGCAACAGCCGTTGGCTCACATAGAGCGAATGATGAGAAGCCAAGAAGTGCTGATCCAATGGCTGTGCTTCCACTCTCGATGAGGGCGCTGATGACTGGTTTGACTTTTTCATACAAACCTTCAGGAACATCAGAAATGACTTTAACGAGTTCAGCGATGGCGGTGAATGTGAGTTCATGGTGGTAGCTGTCTGTTGTCACATTAAAGACCTGAAGAAGAGCTTCGATTGACGCTTCTGAGTTTGCTGGAGCTGTTTCGCTCATCTTGTAGATGATGGCAAGAAGAGTTAAAACGCGCTGATTGGAGAGGCACTGGAGCAATATTGCTTCGAACTTCTCTTGTATGTGTGGAGCAATTGATGGATTGATTGAAACAAGTGCTTCGAGGAAATTGATGGCAGCATCAAAGAGTGTTGAAATTTCTGACGTCAAAGAAGCCTCAACAATTTCTTCCATTTCATTATAAAGCTCGACAACTGTGTCTGGAGAGTCTGGAAGAATGGCTGTGAGAATCATGAAAGCAACAAGGAATGCGTTTGGATCCTGGCTTTGGAGAAGTTGGCCGATTTGTGGATATAATATTTCGAATGAATCGCCAACGCAGTCTTCGAGTCCTTTGATGATTTGTACATAGAACTCCGTTGTATCAGCGTAGATCATTTCATCCTGATTTTCCTGAGCAAGCTGGTATGTGAACTGAATCATCGCAGAAATCATTGCTTCGAATTGATCAACAAGTTCATCTGCTTGCATGCTGATGATCGCTGACATTGGGTTAACGATCTGCCTGCGGACGTCTGATGAGATGCCTTCGTCCTGGATGACGGCAATGAGCTTGTAGATGATTGGGAAGACGAGTTCATGAGAATCGTAAACTTCTGTGTACATTGTTGTTAATGTATTGAAGAATGTTTGAACTTCGGAGACATTATGTTGGATAATGAAGTCTACTTGGTTGATGACTGTTTCACTGATCTGATTTTTGATATTATCGTCGATGCTGAGGTATTCGATGTATTCTGAAAGTGTATGGAATATATATTCATAAGCAGCGCATCTGTGGACTTCCAACTCACTGTGGAACATGTTTAATGCGAGAGGAAGAATCCTTTCGAGAAGATATTGACCAAATGATGGATGAAGTTGCTGATAGTGAGCGAGATGATCCCAAAAGTGGAGAGCACCTGGAAGCAAGTCGGAATTCTCTGTGATCTCCATTGCAAAGTTGGCAAAAATAATCAAAACTTCAGCTTCTTCTTCTTCGTTCAAATTTTCGACCTGTAAGCGAATGATACGGTCGATCATTGTGAGCTGAAGCTGCGGTGTTGGTGCAATTGTAATAAGTGGAAGCAATTTGTCAAATAAACCAGATTTATATGGATCTTGGTATTTCTTGGTCTGACGAATAAAAGTAGAAACACCTGTGAAAGCCATCTTCTTTACATAAAGATCTTGTGTGTTTTGAAGAAGAAAAATCATTGGCTCGAGATTTTCTGGATTTTTGTAGATTTGATACAGCTCCTGGTGTGCAACGTTAGGATTGCTGCGGAAGCTGAGAAAGAGCTGCTCAATTTGCCTTGCGAATTCTCCAATCTCAGTCATTTTTAAAAAAATCAGTGGACCTCGAATTGACTTAAAAATAATCGTTAAATTTTGTGCACCAAAATTTTGTCATGTAAAATTATATATTTGTCGAGTATTTTTCTGAATTTTATCAATGACATGTAAAATGGTTTTGACATGTAAAAATTAATATTTGACGTGTAACTAAGTCAATTAAGTGAATATTTGATAAGTAATGTTCAGATTTGCTTGGCAATTATTTTTGTAATAATTTATTGGTCAAAAATGCGATTTTATTTTACAAAACTGTGTTGTAAATAATTTACGTGACGAAAATATGACACTTTTTCAAAAAAAAATAATGCGTGGGACAGAAGTTCATAAGAGATGTTTAACGTTTCTTGAAGAATTATATAAAGACCCGTTGACTCTTTCTTTTAGAGAAATAAACTTCGACGCTAATTATCTCGAGCAATGTCCGAATCCAATGGATTTGAAGCATGTAAAAACGAAACTGGAAGAAGGAAAATATCATAGCTTCAACGACTGGGTGGACGACATGTACCTCATTTTCGATAACACAATTAAAATCAATCCACGCAGTCTTCATGGAATTGCTGCTGAATATTATAAGAATAAAATCGCGAAATTCATAAACCAAATGACAAACATGAACTCGCGTAACTTGGAGCAGCATCTTATTGATGCATATGCAGAATTGCAATCTTTGCTGTTAAATCCACCATCGCATTCATATACATGCGATGGAATGAAGAAAATTTCGCAGATTCCGCAACTCCAGCCATTTACAGCTGAGAGAATTAATAAAATAACTGATGGTCTCAACAATATCTTAAATGCACATACAGACAAGTCTAAAGCATTAATTGAGCGTATGAAAAAGGCTGGGTTGGCCACAACCAAGAGTCCAAATATTGATTTGGCTCTTGCAGGAAGAGATTTATTATTCTCATTAGAACATTCAATGTAATTTTTAAAAATAAATTGTTTATACATTTATGCAAACCTGTGTGTTTACAGAACATCAATATCTTTTGATATGATAAAATAATATTACAATTTTTAAAGTTAGGTGAAAAAAAATATGATATTTGATACTATAAGTGATGTGTCTGTTTGATAATAAAAACATTTACATAGTAAATCAGTAAAAAAATTATGGAGTAACGAGATATGTGACAACTGTTCCATTCTTGATTTCTATCTGTCCTCTCTCCTTAATCTTGAAGTCGCCACCGTAGATGAGTTCGTAGACGGCACGAGAGATGTGGACCTGCATAGGAACACCGTGGTGCTCCATCTGCTGGGCCATGTTGATTGTTGGGCCGAGAATCTCGAATGTTGGTTTACCACTGCCGAGAACACCTGCAACAAGAGGACCACCTGTATTGATACCAACTCTGATCTGGAGGGATTGTCCTGTTTCTTCGTTGACAACACCGACAGATGAAATGGCTTCAAGGCCGAAGGATACGATTTCCTTAGCATGGACAGCTGGTTGGTTGATTTCTGCGAAAATACCACCAGCAGCCATGTAGCAGTCACCGATGCACTTGATCTTTGTCATTGTTGGGAATGAGGCAACTTTAGCATCGAATTCCTTATAGAGTCTGTTCAAGATTTCCATGACTCTGTTTGCAGGAAGTGAGCCACACCATGGTGTAAAGGAAATGATATCCATGAAGACGACAGAAGCAGATTGGACAGAGAATGAGATGTTCTTTTCGCCCTGCTGGACGCGTCTAACGAGCTTAGCTGGGAGAATGGATTCAAGAAGCTTATCACTCTTTGCGCGCTCTTCGGAGATGAGTGTGTTGTATCTCACATTCTGCGTGATATCCTTGAAGAGATAAGCAGTGACTTGGTTGAATGACAAGCTCTTGATGTTGAGGTTGAACTTAGTGTTCGTTGGGTCGTTGTATGTGATTTCTTCTTCTTGCGGTGGCTGCCTCTTGATGTTAACCATTGAGCCCTCGAAGGCTGGCAAGTTCATGAAGTCTGATATCTTCATTCCTATCAGATTCGTCTGGAACATGCGCTGGCCCTGCGTGTTGACAGATGAAATCACACCACTTTCGTCGACAATGATAAGTGGATCTGGAAGCTGAACTAACACTTCATCGAAGAATTGCTTGTTCAGCAATGTGCTGTCGCCCTTGATGGACTTGAAGTTGCCACCAAGAACGTTGACAATAAGAGGAATCTGTGTGATTGTTGATGGTGTGCAGTGCAGCAAAAGCTTAAGAGCAAATCTCATGTGAGCTTCCTCGATCTTGAAGTGGTAGATAACATAGAGCTCGATAAGCAAATCAACAACAAAAATGATGTAAATTACGATAAGCTTAAGAGTTTCTGACTGCAATAGAGACTCCTCGATGAATGGAATGATGTCCTTGAAGATTGGATGGAAGAATCTATCATAAAGGAATTCTGTTTCGATATCCCAAAGGTTTGTGAGTGTCGTCTCGTTTGGCATGAACATCTGCTGGATTTGTTCAAGTGGCTGAAGAAGGGACTCGAAGATTATTTCAACAGAGTTGAACAGCATTTCCAAAGAAAGACACTCATAAGACTGTCTCATGTTCTCTGGGACTCTGATGTTATTCTTGCAATGGTTCTTTTCATTCTGCTCGGTAATGGCTTCATGGAGTTCTTTGAATGGTTTAGATGAGCCATCTTCCTTACCATATCTAGCATTGTGGTGGTACTCAAGAGAAACGAGAAGAACCTGCTCAACACGCTGAACGAGCTCTGATCTGTGAAAACCATGGATTGGGAATTCGGCGTTCTCACTCGAAATAATGGAGACCATCATCATCATTGAGCACTGGTATGCGAAGGCACCCATCAAGTTGTCCATGTTTGGAGCAGAGTTATGGATTGAATCTGCCATGGTCTTGAACAACTTGTCGATGAAGTAGATCAACAAGATAGCAAGAATGATAGATAAACACGTGCAGACAATCATAAGGATGGCATCTGAGAACTTGGAGGAAGATGAATCGGTTGCTGTAGCGAAAATCTTAAGCATGTTTTCTTCCTGCTTGTTGATTTCAGAATCTTGTTCTGTGTGGCTGACATTCTCAGATTGCTGCTCTCCCTTCATCATCTTGAATGAGTCGGAAATTCCAGAAACGATGTTCTTTGGAAGAGATGTCATGCACTTGTAAATCGTGAGCTTGTTGATATTGATATGATGAATTTCGACGTACAAGAAGACGAGCAAAATAACTGGGAATAATATGTAACACACGATCTGCAAGATGAGCAAAAGCTTTGTGAGATAAGCATGATCGTCGTCCATGTATCCTGTGATATCAGAAAGACACTGTGATACGGCGTTGGCAACATCAATGGCATTATATGTTGGTGTCACAATCTTTGGATTGGAATAGATTGTATCATCAAACTCAGAGTCTGTGAGATGGGATAATTGTGTAACAATTTCCATGATACCAACTTGAACTGATGTAACCGATGTCGTGTTGGATGTGGTATTCTTAAACTGAACGAAGTTAACGTAATCACCGAACAAGTGATGCCTGGCGCTATTCATGTGTGCATTACCTTGAGCAATAGCACGCAGACCGTTTAGATTTTGAACAGTTGATGTAAGCTCGTTCAACAAGAATGAGAATTGCTGCGTCAAATTGAATGTTCCACCAAGCGATTCTGGACCGTGATCCATTCCTTCATAGTTAACGACTGGTGTGAGATTTCTAACTGTATGGATATAGTGAATGCCGAAGCTTGTTGTCATGAACAAAAATGTTCTGAGCATTGAAACACTCTGCAAGTAATTCAATGGTTCTGAGTGCTGCTTTGTCTTTTTGAAGATCAAAACAGTAGCAAAAATGCAAGGGATTAAGAACAAAACTAAAACAAGGCAGATTCTCTGAATCGTTGAGTGGAATGTTGATGGAATTCTGAGTGCTTCGATCTGCTTGCGTAAAGCAATTGACTGTTCCATAGATGTTGCATTCTTTTCATCGTACTCACCATCCATTTCCATGAAGTTAGACTCAGAGTCTGGATTCTGGCCGACTTGCTGGTTATCAGCAACTTCGAGCTTGCTTGGTAAGTTTGGGAAGTATGTGATACCGAGTTCATGTGCATGATCTGGTTTGACTGTGATACCACGCTGCAAAAGCTTTGATTTTTCGGCCCATTCATTGAACTTCTCATGATCAGCCAAAACTTCGAGCATGAGTCTTGCGTAGCTTCTTGCAACGAATCTGGAGTTCGGGTACTGTCTCATGATGTGGTTGTACTCGGCCAATGTGTCTTCGATTGAGTTATATGTCAATGTGATGTAAGTACCCATATCGCCGGTGTTACCTTGAATAACAAGATCCCAGATGTGTCTGAGCTTGTTCTTAACCAACTGGACCTTCTTGTTAAGTCTTGTGAGCTTCTTCTTGAGTTCACTGGAGATGTTTATCTCTCTTGTACGAATGATTGTGATGATTTCTTCCTGAATATGTTTCGAAGTAGCGCCTTTGAGGTGCAATGACATCATTTGGTGCTGTATCCAACCAATCTTGAGGGTTTCTTCTGGATAAATTGTTGCAAATTTGGCGTAAAGAACCCAAATATTAACGTTATCCTGCCAAGCGTTTGTAGCATATGTAAAGATATTCCATGAAATGCATACCGGGTGAGCGTTTGCAAATCCTTGGACGCAGAATTCTGAGAAATATCTTGGAGATTTAACCTTTTCAAATGCATCGGCACTTTCTTCTATTTCATCGAGAAGGAGTAAAATTTTATGCCTCCTGGAGTTGAGAATGAGGATAGAAACCAAATACATGCAACCCCAAATTGCAACGATTAATATAATTACAACTTCTGTGCCTTTAACTTTAAGGACTTCAAGAATGATGCACCCGATGCAGAGAAGTAGTCCAGACATAGAGGTAGCCAGAATGATGCTTGAATGTAAGAATGAAATAAAACCACCATCGATGAATGGGATTGAAATGCAAATGAAATATCCAACAGCTGTAACACCAAGCAAAACGAGTCTTGGAATCATAGTTAATGCTGTACCTGTTGCGATCAATAATGTATTTACGTTTGTGAGAATGAAAATCATTAACTGAGGTCTGCCTAAGACAGACAAAATTGATGTTGGGTTAAATAAGATAGAAGTAGAAGTGATTGTCGCGATAAGCCAAGTGTATATGCAATAGAAGATTAGTGTTAAGCAAAGTAGTGTAATGCTTGCTGCATGCGATAGCGAAGATTTGCCCATAATCAGCAGGCTGAGCTCTTCACCACCGAGTTGAAATGCAATCGGATGTAATAGATAACCAAATGTATTTAAGAAAATGTAGATGAATATCGGCACCCAATCAGGTAATTTTGCATTTCGCTTGTAATAGAAAGCGCAATAAAGCGTAAAAATAAAGAATGCAGCTAATAATCCTACATAAACTCCTAAAAATGGAATTGTGCATTTTTCTCTGATAGCCAGTGGGAATATGTGGAAGAAAACACTAAAAAACTGAACAATTGTGGATGACATTGAATTATTTGGCCATAATGAATGGTAGGATACGAAAAATAGAGGTCCCACAAACTGCAAGAGCCTGAATATAGACACTACGTTATGCATAATGAACATGCTCGGGCATTGAATGTATACATATGAAATTAAATGGAAGAGAGAATTTCTTGTTTTCTTGTAAACAGACTGTTCAATCATTCCTGCCCAGCGATTCGTAACGCTCATGCTAAGATTTGAAGAAAAATTTGTAGATCCACGTGAATTATTTCCATCCATTTTAGTTCTTTAAAAAAACGTGTAAAATTTTGTTTGCTTGTAAAATGTGGATTCCTTAAAGAGTATAGTAATTGCAAATTTTTGAATCCGAACGAATTGTTTACAACATTGAATTTTAATAAATTTACAACAAATTATATAATAATATCTGAACGCCTAGTAGTTAAGGATGCAAAGATCGTTCAAATATTGAAAAATCGAGAAAATAACAATAAAAACATCATTGACAATAGATATCATATTAAGATTAAAGGTGTTCAATAAAATTGAAGATAATTGAAAAGACAAAGTATTCAATTTTGCGCTCCTATTATTTTTAATAGAATCTTTTTATAACTATTTTTTTTGCAAAGTAGGTTTTGATTAAAAATACTACAATAAACATATAGTTACTAAATAACAAAGAAAAAGAAAAGCTTAAAAGAATGATAAGCTTTTTATGATTGAAGACATGTGAAATATAATATGACACGTATAATTGATTTACGTGACAAAATTTATCAAGAAGAAAAAAATGTAATTTTTTCTTTGTAGAATCGAAATTCCAAGAAGCCCTTTGGGTAGAATAAAAGAAAATAAGATTTTAAGCTCGGAGATTCGTTTAATAATGATCATGGTATCTTCTGTAAGCAAGTAATAAGACTTACAATCGTATTCTATGGTATAGCATTTCGTGGGCAGCAGGGTCCGGCGAGATTTAGTAGGAAAACAGCTAATTTTGAATTTTGCAAATAGCAAATTGAGAGGAAAAAAACATGTATAAGTAAATATATTCCGATAGTTATGCTAGGCAGGAGAGGTGAAAGCGAGGCTGCTCGTAAAAGAGAGGCCAAAGATAAAGTGAGACGAAGTTTTTTAAAAAATTGATCTAAAAATATTTTGAGAAGAAAAGAATTGAATTGATCTCAGAAATATTTTTATTTTGAAATGCTGACGATTATTATTCAGAATTTTTGAAATATTTACAAATTTTATCGCAAGTCCAAAAAAACTCGCTAAATCGAGCTATTTTCGTGATTTTCAGGATTATCACAAAATGTCAATACTATTGATGCTATCATTTTGTTATTTTGACGAGGTAAAAATGGAAAATTAAATCTCGAAAATTCCTCGCTTAATCTATGATTTTTATTTTTCATTTGCAATCTATAGTAGATGCTGAGTATTTTAAGAACACAGAGAAAACAATATTGATATAATAATATAGATAATATAGAATATAGATGATTTTTTTAATAATTTATATTGGAGTTTAATGGAATAAAAAACTTTATTGGAATAAAGGTGACTTTATGCAAATAAAGTGAATTTGGAATCAAACCCTATTTTGGAATAACCGCCAATTTGGAATAATGACGGTTATTCCATATGCCAAAAATATGTCTAAAAGTGACAAAAATGGAATAATCGATTGTTTTGGAGTCAAAAAGAATTCGGAATTGGAATCAAAAAAGAATTTGGAATCAAAAGTGGAATAATGGAATTAGGAATCGACCTCAAAATCTCTGTTATATAGCAACTTATTAAAAAGTTGTTAGCTAACATCGAGCTTGTTTACATGTCAGTTATTCTTCCACTTTGATTCCACGTTTTTGTTGAAAAGAGAATACATTGATGCGTGCTATGATATATGCAAGATGACAGCCAATGAATTCTATCGATTGAAAATGTAGTTTTGCTTTAAAATGAAAAGATATCAGAATAAATCACTTCTAACTTTTCGATTTTTTAATCACTGTTATTGCATATGCTCTATATTTGAAGTGCACATCGATTTTGAATATCCAGGAGATTCCAAATATTTATAGTGCTATTAAATACCTGAAATAGATTGAGAAAAATTGCTTCGCCTCAAAGCTCAATTGGCAAAACACTCCAAGCTTTAATGAAGAGGTTTACTGGTTTTACTCGCGGTAGTCCTTCCTTTTTCCTTTTTACCACAAATTCTGGATGATAATGCTATCTCAATTTGAATTTGAAATTTGTACCTTTAGCATCTGGAGAGCGATTCTGACGGCTGTACTATTCTAGTATGGAAATTTCAGATATTATATACATATAAGATGATCTTTAATGGCTTGACATCTTAATTTAACGAATTGTCTTGGACTGGATTGCAAAATATAATGCATTGGCAACTTTAGATTTTCAAAATTTCTGTCAAATTAAAAAATATTGAATTTTTACATTTTTTTTTTTCAATAAACTTTTTTCCTTTTGGTCGATTTCAATTTCTCAAAAACGGCTAATAGCCTTGCTTAGCCAGTACTACTGGCCCAGTAGTATGGTGTTCATCAAAGCCATGCCCTGAATCAATGATAGAAGTTTCAGTTAAATCTCTTAGGCCAAAGTGAGTTTCCATACCTTTAGGTGAGATTTCAATTTTTACCAGATATCCAAATTAAAATATTTTATGCTGCAGTGAACGGAAATGATCCCCCTAAATACAAAAATAGCTGCATTTTCAAAAAAAATTTAATATCAAATTTTCATTATGAAGATATTTGCATTCAAACTTTAAATACAGATTTCAGTTGATCTTTCTCAGTATAATGCTAAACTTACATAGTTATAACTCATCTTAAATGCTTTACAATCAAATCAAATTATTTTGAGTTCGGACAAACTATGACCGAGAGAACTTTTTATATACATTGCAAAAAAGATAAATATGCAAATCTATATATAAAACACAATCATATATATATGATATATCAAAAAGATGAAATATAAATCAAGAGATGATCCTAGAAACATGCATCTTTGAGTGCATCAACGCTGTCTATTTTCGATATTTGAGCTTTAATATCTCCACAACTAAACTGAGCATAATAAAAATACACACACATAGCATTATGTTATAGTAAGTTGTAATGCGTAATATGCATATTGGCAAAATAAGTGACAAATTTAATATCAAATTTCACCTATCGTATAAAAATACAGAATAACCATCATAATATTTATCTAAAGGTAACACATATATGTGTAGATACCATAAAAGTCTTCTCAGATAACATTTTGAAATGGTTTCTCTCATTGTGTCATATCGTCATCGGTCAACAATAAGTGATACTAGCTCGGACTATGCATGGCTCTATTGACTAACTATTGAATAGAATGATACATCATATGCATGTGAATATATTATACCCTATGTCTATCCAATGAATACAAATATATTGTAGTGAAACGCCCTCGTTAATGAGCGCATCGTTTGTCACTTTTAAGTAGAAAACATTCCGATTTTTCGATACTACACAACTATTAAGGTGCAATACAATGCATGCAAGCAGTCAAAGACAGCTTTCATA
>JALKBU010000522.1:0-35412 GCA_023091735.1 Trichomonas tenax
TTCGCAGAGGGTGGAAAAATGTTTAAAATTGGTAAACTCATTGTGGGAACATTCCTTCTTGAGGAGCATCATCATCGAAGTCGTTAGCCCATGGATCGTCGTTGGCATCCTCATTGTACATCTCATTTTCATTCATCATTTCTGCATCATTCATTTCATCCTCGAAGGCCTCCATGTCTTCTTCGTTGAATTGGAATTCCTTCGCCTTCTTGGCAGCTTCGTACCAAATGATTGCACCAGCAATGACTGCTGCAACTACAACAGCTGCCGCGGCACCAGCGATGATTGGTGTAAGGTTCTTCTTGCTACTATCGGACTTCTTCTTAGCACCCTGATCAGCGGCTGCGTTTTCTGGGCCAGAGCCACCATTACCAGATCCACTGTCGCCACCGCCAACTCCAATATCAACGCGGCCACCACTTGGAACAAACTCCTGAATTGTTGGTTCTGGTGATGCTGTTGGACTGAAGGACTGTGTTGGAAGAGGTGATTGTGATGGTATTGGTGTACGTTCTGGATACTGATCGTAAAGTGTGATAGTTGAAATTACTGTTGTCCAAGTTGAGTATGGTTCTTCACCTTGAGACACGCTGACATCAGTCTGGGAGTAGGAAGGAATGTTAGATGGGAATGTGAAATAGCCGGAAGATGGTGAAGAACCTGGTGGAAGGTAGTTAGTAGGGATCGGGTATGCTGATGGTACCGGTGGTGATGGTGGAGCTGGGATCTTCTTAACTGTGAATGTGTATGAAGCATCAGCTGAGAAACCACCGTTGCTGTCACGAACCTGGAAGGTGTAAGCAAGTTGTGTACCATCTGTTGGATAGTTCCTTGGGATCTGGAAGATGATGCTGAAAGCTGTTTGGGAGCCAGAGTTAATGATTTCTGGTGTTGCGGAAGCAAGCTCGAATGGAGCCGTTGGGTCAGAAAGTGGTGCCTTGTACCAGATCTGAAGTGTCTCTCCTGGATCAACATCGTTTACCTTACCTTTGATTTCGATGTAATCAAGGATTGTGTGCTGGTTTCCTGTGTTGTTATCAATGGAAATAGTTGGGGCATGAAGTTCTCTGTAACGGAAGTTGAAAACTTGTTCAGCAGTCTTAACACCATAGTCATCCTGCGCCCAGACATAAAGCTTGTGTGTGCCATATGCGAGTCTAGATTCACGAAGTGGGAACTGGATTCTGAATGGAACTGTAGCTCTGTTGCAATGGAAAGACTCATTAACCCAGAAGTTGTAATCAGTATCGAAGCGGTAGTAAACCATGGCAGCTCTATCATCCCACAATGTACCTGTAATCTCAACTGTACCGCCTGTCAAGTACTCAGACCTGATGATGCCTGGTGTAACTGTAATGATTGGCGGCTCATTAACAAGTAAGTTCCTCTGAAATGTGTTGGAATTCATTCCTTTATTATCTCTGGCCTTAATGACAAGTGGGTATGAACCAACGCCGCTTGGCATTGTGATGTCGAAAGCGAAGTTCTGGTTTAATCCAGATGTTCCAGAGTTGTAAGTAAATGTCTTTGTGAATGCACCATTGTTGAAGTCAACCGAGAGGGTAATATACTCACGTGGGTTGTAATCCTTGACATTGCCTATAACGTGGACGACTTCGTTTGGCTGGTAGTTAATCTTGAAGTTATCATTCACAGTGACGACTGGTGGATCTTCGAGATCAACGCCAACACCTATAAGGATTGTGAAGTTCTTCGAATCGCCGCCATAAATAACTCTATTTTCCCAACCAAGTGAAAAAGCAGAGTCGTAATCTGTAAAATCAGCACCTGAAGCGCGGTCTTCAAGTCTGTGGCGGTTGCCAGAGCCAGACCAGCCACCGTACCAGAAGTGGTCGACGTTAACAACACCGAAACCGTTACGAGCGACAATTGTAAGTGTAGCACTGGTGTATGGATCTGTCATTGTAAGACCTCTTCTTTCTGCAGAGCCGTACCATTTAACTGTAGCGCAGTCGTTATTCTGAATCATAACATCGGCGAAACAAGTCAATGAAACAGTACGTGGCTCTGTTCCTCTGTTACGGCAATTGAATGTAATAGCAAGATACTTGGGACCTAACGGTCTTGTAATGAATGTTTCCCATTCCAATGTACCAAGATTGTCTCTGTATGTCTTTTTGCCTTCATTAGAGCCGAGGATTTGGTTCCATTCTCCATTGTCAACCTTGAATTCAGTGCACCAACCATTATAACGGTATGTTGTCATTCCATTTTTGTATCTGATATCGAAGTTACCGTAGTTATGGTAGTAAATTTGAGGAGCCCAGTTCCATGTAAGATCGCTCCCTTGTGAGGGGTGGTAGTCCTGATAGTTAACAGAGTTAACTAAAGTAGTCAGTAAGAACATTTATAAAAATAATTTCTGAGAGTCCAGTTTTATTAAAAATTAAAAATTTTATTAGCCTGTTAATATAATTGCACTGATCCCGTAGACCATGAAACACCATTTTGCTGATAATTATTAATAATTGAAATGAGTGACAGAAAATTGAGACCATGATTTAATAGTTTTGAACTAAACCGTCGAATTTGATAACTTTCAATAAGGTTTATTAATATCAAACCAAAGTGTTGATTATACACTACTAAAGGAGTAGATTAATAAAATCGCAAAATGATAATAATAAATTGTTATCAAGCATAATTTATAATTTTTATGGAATTACAATTAGTTTTGGGAGATAAAGCAATTCTTCATGGTGGTTAACTTTTTCAATTGTAACCTCATTTTTGACATTTCGATTCAATTATTTTTAGCGTTAAATGAATAAAGATTCACATAATAAATGACACATTTTCATAAACAAATTATTCACTATGACAATATTTTTTGACAATCATATATTGAGAATGAAAGCCAAATTGCTCCAAATTTGAATGAAAATATCTATTGTTTTGCAATTTTACTGATATTCTCTAGCATATTACTTTAATTAATTGCACTTGGCACCAATTTTATTTTGAAATCTCAATATATTTTTCATTTTTTTTCAAAAAAAAACAAATTTAGTTACCATTCTAATTAAATTCAAGCTTTTTATCAATAATTATTTAATTTTTCTTCAAGATAATACCCTATTATATTTTTTTTTTATTATATTTTGATAATTTTTCAAAAAAATATTCCAATTTATGTGCCTAGTTAAATAGGAATAATGAAACTATTATGACCTACATTATCGCCCCAATCTTAACTCGCAAAAATCTGAATTTCAAAGTTTAATTATAACATATAGAAAAATAGCCTTCTAACACCGAAATTTGAATCAAAATTGAAAATTTATTCAGATATAGTTAACTATAGTTATGTTAACATAATACAATTTCTATTTGGCATGAAGCAAATCTATTGCAAAAATAGATTTTCATCTATAATAGAAATAAGAAAAGCAGATAATTGACTATAGAGAAATTTGTCAATGCCTATAATTTGTATTTGCATCTCTGATGCAAATACTGCAGTTGCTTTAAGCCAAATATATGTATCGATGATCGAAATAAGGAATCCAAAATGACATACTTCATTTTTAGGAGGATAAGCATCTTTATTTAGATTAAATAAATGCAACCAAAATTGGAGTATAATGAACATCATTAGAGTTCGTTTTTAAAGTTCATATTTGATCAAAATCACGATCTTTTTTTGTTGTACAGATTCGGTTTCCGAAATATATAATGCAGGTGATGATGAATGTTTTGCTTGTTTAATTAATAATTTTAAAGATGAAAAATAATAATTTGCATATTTTTTGGATTTAAAAGTGTTTACGTTTAATAACTACATATTGATTTAATGAATCAGATAAAGGTGATTTCATAAAACCATAATTCTTCAAAACCTATTCCAAGAATTGCTGATTTACCTGGAATATTCAATTGAACAAAAAATACCACTTTTTTTTTAAAAAAATCAATGATCTTTGATCTCTTCGGGTATAAATAGACCTATTCAACTGAAGCAATTCCTATGAAAGTCAGAGCTCAAACATCAATTTTTGATTTTTATAAATAAATGTTATCTAGGAATTGTTATGCGAGAACATTGATATATGGATGTAAATGAAATAGGCCTCCATGTTGTTAAACCGTACAAAGCTTAATTTTGTAATTTTCCAAATTGTCCCAAAATTTTAAATTCACAGAGATATCCCACTGCCGTTTTAATTGATATTAAAGAGATCAGAGACACATATTTCCATTTATGTTTTCGGTTATCAGCACCATTCTTTGCTAAAAACATTATAAATCAACACAATAGATTTAGCAGATGTATAAAATCTAATTAAAATCAATCAAAAAATTTGAGAGGCTGATCCCCAAAATTCACAGATTCAAAAGTCGAATATTTTTTATTTGATTTTCATTCATAAATAGACTCCAAACGATTATTTGTACAATTATTTTGGGGAGCGGAAGATTTTGAAATTCGCTTTGATAAAAAAAATGATCTCCTTGTTGTTTTCTATGTGTAACTGTAAGGATTTCTGCATCAAGGCGCCTGATTACGTTGGTGAGTGTTCTCCAGGACGTGAAATTATCACTGATATTACTGTTTTCTATGATTCATTTGCTTCTGAATATGGAAACACATTAGAGATATTGAACACACCTGACTCTATTGTAGCTATTGATTTCCAGAAGTTTCACACGAAAACAGTCTCATTAATTGGATCATCGACATCAAAAATTGCTATTGACAATCCAATGGATATATATCACTCTCACATCGGTCTCCACAACCTTACAGCGAGATTTGACAATGATAGATATAACCCTGTTTTCATGTATGTTACTGAATTTGAAAACGTTACTTTTGAAAATGCTGAGAATATATTCATAAGAACAGAACAGCTGATAACCGATGCCTATAGTGTTCAGTTCTTTAACAATATTTATGTTGATTATTTTAATTTAGATATCAAAGGACAAGGATTTGTGCCAAAAAGGAATACAACCATTATCACCAATGACACTGAGATGTCTACAATCTTCAATCTTGTTTTGGAGACAAATATCACTGTTTCTAAGAATGATATGAACTTCACAACACAGGGATTCACATTTTTCATTAAGACGGATCCAACATCAATAGTGGGGGTGATTAATGATAACCAAGTTGAATTGAATGTTAGATCTCTTCCTGGCGAAGTAATCAAATCAAATAAGTTCCAATTCGCACTTGTTAACTCCAACATCAATGCAGTTTACAACAGATACAATGAGGGACCATGGATCAATACATCAGGACACTCTATTGTCGAACTTGAAGATAATGCAATCTTTTTAAACGTTCTTGATGGTGTCACAACACTTAAAGCACCAAAAGGCACATCAAGGGGCTCCACATTCTCTGTTGCAGATAAAGCTATACTCTATTTACAAGACTGTACAACACCGTATGAAGCTTTGAATGTTCAGATGACAGGAACAGCTCAAATCCTTACACATGATCACGCAGTACTCCAGCAGAATGGTATTTTCAATGTTTCAAAGACAACTTATCCAGCACAAATCGGCAAGAATGTGATTTTATCTGTAACAAATCCGAGATCAATGCAATTCGTTGATTCTGAATTCACGATCGATACAATCCAAATGAATGATAACACAGACTTATTCGTTGAGTTTACAACCAATCTTCATGGTGGTGTTCTCATTAGGAATGGTCTTGAGTCAATAACAAACAACTTCAAATACGCAAACGACATTATGCCGACAAATGAACAAGCAGACAATTTGATGAATGGAAGTTATTATGGAATTTGCTCTTCTTTTAACTTCTGCGGCAATATTACTACAAAACTCATTGATAGTTCAGTTCACGGTTTTACAAATGATGACAATCTCGTTGACTTTAAGTGTGAAAAAGTCAAGTCACTTGTTGAGGATAAATATTGTTTTGGATTAAGCTTAAAGCAGCGTCCTCTTGATGTTTATCCACAGTACTGCTACACAGATAATTCTTCTTTATGCATTCAGCCATATCTAAAGCTCCCACGCAATGGTTTCATCAACATGTCTAAAATTGTTCCAAAGACAGCAAAACTCATCACAGTTGATTCTGAAATGGACTTCAATGCATTCTTATCATTCCAAGGACTCGAAGAACCTAATGTGTTCCTGACAGGTAATAGCCTTGTAAGATTTGACTTCAACGGAACAAAGTTTAACAGCTTAACATTCGATTCTAAATTTGCAAATGTCAAAGGTCATGGAAGTGCGAATTCATTGACAACAACAAAGAATGTCGAAGAAATGACTGGTAAAGCTTATGTTGAATCAGATAATGTTGAGCTTAGCTACACGACCATTGAAGCACTGACTGGATTCAAGTCTGCCAAAGTTAATTTGAATGAAGATGCTAAAGTAGTTTTTAACAAGGATGGATGGACAATCGATAACAGCACTTATCATATTCCAGATGAAAACAAGCCAGACCTCACATTCGCATTGCCATTCTTGTCAATGCTTCCAATCCACGCATCAAAGAATGCATCAGCAAAGACGATCAATGCACTTCCAATCCAAAATCCAGTTGGTGATTTAAGAGTTGATTTAGATGACTCTTGGATTGATTTCAATGCTTCTGATTTATTCACAAAGAACAAGAAAGACTTCATCATGATTGTCACTGAATCGAAGTCCATTCCATTCCCATTAACAGCATACAAAGAGTTCGCTATCACTTCATCATTGAACAACGTAACATTTGATTCCCAAAACATTTCCAATTCTGAAATAGTTTTCGATCAAGGAAATGTTCCTGTTATTCTTCCAGGAATGAGAATCACAGGCAATTCAAGTATCTCAAAGCAGAAAGTCAATGGTGCCGTCAACTTAATAGACTCAATTGTAGTTAACAATTCGAAAGTTAATTTGTCGAACTTGGTTATTTCTAACTTAACTCTTTACGACACAGCATCAGTTAACATCTCAGGAAACGCTTCATCATTTAGATTAGTGTTATCCTCACAGAAGACCCCATACATCTATGCAGAGAACTGCGAGAATCTAACAATAGATTGGTCAGATTTTGAAGTATTAAATGATTCGAAGTTCGTTTTAGGCCAAGGAAACTTCACGAACATTGCAATTTACCCAACAAATGTATTGCATAATAAAGACGATATCATGTCTATCCATGCTTCAATCAAATACAATAATGGAACAGTTACAATTGTTTTCCAAAGGAAAGTTCCAGCAAAACTCATTATTTTCTCAGCTGCTGCTGGTGGATTCACAGTTTTCGTACTCCTTTTCATTGCCGTTCTCATCTGCAAGAGAAAGAACAAACAGAACTCACTCCCAGAGAATATGGCATCGACACCACTTCTCACTAACTCTGTTCAATAAAATTTTTTTGTTATATATTTCTATAAAAAAAATACATCATTATTACTGAAAAAGAAAGAATGCTTTAAAAAAACATCTATTTTCATAAAGGTATTGGTGTTGGAGAGCGAATATGTCCAAAACTTATTGGATATCGATCTAATTCTGAAGGTGGATGCCTATTGTGGTTCGGTAACCGTGGTGTTAGTGTTTTAACATGTCCATCACCGGATGGATATGTACGAATGTTCGATATTTTCATTGGTGTTGAAGTACACTTATGACCAGTCCATCATATTTAGATGATGGATGAGTTGTTGCAATTACTTGCGTGAAATTAGCTTTTGTATTTATTGAATAGCTTGTATCTGGTTCATCAGGGATGGCAGCTTCTTCTGCTTCTTCTTCTGGAATTTATTCGAAAATTTTGGTGTAAACTATTGGAGGTCTGCGAGGAATGATGCATGGCTTTCTACGTATGACAACATAATCCTCATCGGATGGTGTAATTTCCTGGAAAACAAAATTTTCAAAAGATTTTCTGAAATCGGTTTGTTTTGGTTGAAGAGCAAGCTTTATATCGGCAATGGAAGACCTAATCGAACGGAGTTCTTCCAGGATCTCATCTTCCACTGTAGCGCGAGAAAACTCAATAAAAATTTATTGTCACTTTTCTGTTACATTACTAACCTTAAACTATCAATCAAAGAATTGTTTGTTAATATTTAAGATTAGACATCAATTACATTCTTTGATTCATCTCTAGGATACGCACATTCATTACCAGAAGTATTTCCAAATAGTACAGAAATTGATGAAATATTTTCATATTCAATCATTAATTCGGTAACTGAACTAATGCATAAATGTCAAATGGCTCAAAATGATATTATAAGCATTGATATCAAACAAGAATTCATATAATCTTGTTTTCAGACTATGTGGTTTGCAAGATAGAATATATGTTTAATATATGATTCAAACAGATAGAATTCAAGGGCAACGCTTAAAATTAAGGAATAAATTCATCATTTCGATGATTTCGTGTATTTGCAATGGGCCCATCTTCACAACTGATCCATCTTGCGAAAGACCAAATAGCAATGATGAACAATCAGTTGTTGGAACAAAATAATCAATTTGCGAAGTTCTGTATATTTTAGGTTGTTCGTTTAGCTTGCTAATAGCAATTCCATTCTTGTTATAAACTATTCGCTGAGTGATTGACTTCCTCCATGAATTTTCTCGAATTTCAGCAACAACTTCTCTTAAAGGTAAAGGTTTTGCTATAAAACTCCTAAACTCTTTAGTTATACTTACCAGTCTGTTATTTAGCGCTAATGTTTCATGGCGATTCGGCAAAAATAAAATTATTGACATATTGTTTAAATATTTGTTCGTCCGTAGTAGCAATGAGTTCTGTGACTGTGTGATACTCTCTGCCGACGAAATATCATCGAAATCAATCGGCGTCATAAAATAAAAAGGCGGTTCTGGGACTTTGGATATGAAAATCCACATTTCTTTGATAGTTATCCAACTCGTCTGAATGTTGTCTGGCTTTGCCATGAAGGAAAAAGCTCCATAACAAAGAAAATCGGAATTCATATTTTTATAAAAAGTGCCATTATTACTAAAATCTTCATCATCACAAACTCAAGCAATTTCAACATTACCAATCACTGATAATTGGAATTTATTTAGAAATGATATATTGTGATGCTATATCTTCAAATATATGATATGAATTTCTTAATATTTTTATAGATTCATTGATATTTGATCAGCATTGTCTTGGAATCAATCAAGTATCTATTAAAGTTGAAATGGAATGATTTTACATCGTTTGATATTTAAAAATAAACTTTTATGAAAAATATAGAAATATTCGATGTATTTTTTACAATATGGAACAATGTGTATGCTACAACCTTATGGCATTGATGTGTTAATATTAGTGGTATGCTTAAAAACGTATAATATTGTAATTTCAAAGGTTAAAAATGCAGCAATAGAAGAGTAAAGCAGAGTTATGATAAAATCATCGGTATTATAATAATACGATTAGATGATGTAATTGAATATGTACGGAAGCATTATAATATTTTATGAATTTCAAAATCATGATTGATATAAAACAGTTTACGAAGCCCCACTACTTTGTGGAAGACTTCCCTACATTAGGGGAGGTATGAATCCAATATATATCGCATACAATATAAATAATAGAATCGAGTTTAACTACCAATGTCATAGACACTTCATATCACAGGGGTAATCGATCCAAATGGATCAGCAATAGCAAATGGAAATGTGTACAAGGTTAACTCCAAAGAACCTGTCCCCAAATTCTCAAAAAGTTATGGTAGCCATTAAAATTCACTAAAAATACGCTATTCTAGCCCATGCTGAGACTAAATCAAGAGAAATAATGAACTTTTAATTTCCAATAAAAATATTTTTCAAAAAAATCTCTTTTTTGAACAATCACTCCACAATAAAACGATATCTAAATTTTATGATTTTGAATTGATGACGATTCTTTCAGTCAATATAAATTCCCCCACATTAAGTGCTATCATTCAGATTATAAATATATAAGAATTATGATGTTTTTAAAGATTGCAGGGGAATACACGCCTTAATCATTTTTTTGGAAAATACCTTAAATATAGAAATGTAAATTTCGGGATAAAATTGTTTACAATTGCAAATTTCAGGATGAAGGGAAAGTCTCTTATGGAATGAATAAAATTTGGTAAAACTAGGTGCAACACCTGCAGCTATAGTTACGAATGATATTCATCGTAGATGAAACACAGGTTGTGTTTTGGAGAAAGTTAATCAGACAAGATCTTGGATTAATATCGAGTAAAATTTCGGATAGATAATGTGAATAGATGCATATGATTGTGTATATTATCATAGAATTGTGTATTCTTGAATTAGACGTATTTATTGTTTCATTAAAATATAGTGAGAAATTTACTGTATGTTTTACAACATTTAAAGACTATGATAATATTCTCCTAGATGGATAAACATTATATTTTAAGTGATGAATAAAATTACACATATAGGGATGAAGAAATAAGAATTATGAGTTAAATCTTGTGATATGATTTGTATTTATACATAACCTATTTGGATGACATGTATCCGATGCACTTAAGATGTTTATAAATCATATAAAAGATATTTATTTAATCAAAAAAAATATAGGTGAATTGAAATTAATTAGATTAGGAAAAGGTATGCCTAGATGTGTATGTAGCTAATTCAATAGAAATAGGGATAACATAGTAGTACATCAAAAAATATCTGACAGGTGGCAGGGAAGGCGATCCTTTGTAATGTGACAATGCAAAATACCTCAACAGCTATTAATATTATGAGCACGGATATCGGAAGTATTATCAATAATATTGAAGAATTAAAAATCAATCTTAATAGATTTATTTAATATTGATAAAAAGCTATATTTAATCATGCAGGATAGCTTGCTCTATAGATGTAATTTTCGTAGTTTGTTAGTACATTAAATCGATAATTATTCAAATTGCATAAATATCATCAAAATTGAACAATTCATAGCACAAGCTCTCCGGAACAGCGCATTTCTGGAGAACTAATGCTATGAATTGTTCAATTTTGATGATATTAATATTTAACTTAAAGCAAAACTAAATATTGTAGATTGCTTTGCTTGTCTAATGTCATGACAAACCGATAGCTTATGCACATCAGTTTGTCATGGAATTAGACAAGCAAAGCGACTAATGTATATCGATAAATGGAGTATTTTGGTTTATCGAATTCTCTATGACTCCATGAGGTTTCTGTATCACCCAAAGTTCCAAGGACCTCAGAGAAGAGTAGAGAGTGAAGATTTGAAAAAAGAATTGGAATGAGTTAGAAACGAGCGGATACCGATGGCATCAAAAGTCAGCAAACCATTGGAGATGAAGAGATCCTTCGTACACAATGGTTTGTCGGCTATTGATGCCTTGATCGTGCTGTGATTGCGAGAATATCGATGAACTTGTGATATTTTTAATAGCGATCCACTAGCTTTTCACTATCTAGAGGGATTTCTTCACTGATGGTCCTCAAAATCAGTGAAAAACTAGTGGGGAATGCATGAACAATATTGTACATCGTAGAAAGGTTTAGCTATTTAATAGGATGGCAAGAAGAAGTTCATAGGTTATCCGTTTGTCATCCTATAAGACAGTTAATGCACTAAATTTAGATCGATGGATGTAATTTTTAGATAAAACGAATTTTCGACGGAACCCTGAGGTTTATAGGCCATCTTATGTCTTAGCAACATCAGAGATCCGTAGAAAATGTAGATTTGTAAAAAGTTTTAGAAAGAGTTGGTAATAAGCAAATTTCGATGCACCAACAGTCAGCAAACCATTGAATACGAAGAAAAGCTTCGTGTTTGCGGTTTGTTGACTGTTGGTGCCTTGATTGTTCTGAAATTTGCGAGAAAACAGAAGAACTTGGAAAATGTTGAACGGCAAACCACTAGCTCTTCATTGACTAGAGGGATATCTGCCCTGGTATCACTCCTAATCACTGAAGAGCTACTGGATAACGCATAAACAATCTTTATAACTTACTTTTTCTTGAAAATCAGCTTTAATCACAAAATACTTTGAAGCAGAAAAATTACTGAATCAAAAAATAATTAATTTGTTCAAATAAACTTCATTTTCTAAAGAATGAAAGGTGATATTTGTAATTTTAAATAAACGATGTAGTTGTTTTTTAGATTATAAAAAGTATTAACTTGTTAAAAAGTATTTATAAGAAAAAGTACGTTATAATAATTATTGATAGTTCTCCACTAATTTTTCATTGATTTTGAAGGTCTGCTAATGCATATGCCATTTTAACCAATGAAAAGCTACTGGAGAACGCACACGAATTCATCGATTCTCTTCCAATATCATCACAATCAAGGCATCAACTGCCAGCAAATGGCCAATTCAAAGCTGTTCTTCTTATTCAGCCATTTGTTGGTCGTTGATGTCTTCGAAATTCGCTCATATTCATTAATTTGATGCTCCAATTCATACATACATTTTCTACTGCTTTCTAAAGTTTCTATGACATTCTATGCCACATAAACCTTAGAGAGTAATAGAAAATGCGACTGATACAAACATCTCATTCATCGATCAGCATCACGGACTTTTGTTGTCTAATAACATAACGTACAGATAGCCTATAAGTATCTGCTTGTCATGATATTAGACAGCATGTGATATTTACGAAATCTAATAATCAGATTCTTACATCTCGAGAAAAATTTCTAGAGGGTCTGTGCTAGAAACTGTTCATTTTTCTCAAGATTTACTCTTTTTTGCATCAAAGATCGACTTTTGAAATTAATAACTATGACATTTACATCTAGACTTCGGTTATATCAAGCAGTTACTCTACTAAATGAAATATAGTGTGTAACTATATTTCAAGATCAAATATCCTTAGAAATCAGGCGATACAAGTCCATTTCTTCCAATAGATCGATACATAGGAGAATATCGACCAGAAATGCTTTATTTCGAAGGATATTTGATCAAATGGATAGTATTGAGTAGATATTTGATGCTTTTGACGGCTACGAAGCAACACACCACGCGTAGGTATGGCTTATACCTTAGATTATTTAATGTTTTGTGTTAATATTAAATTTATTAATTTTGAAAACTCAATAAAAGTGAATATCTATTGTTAAATTATAGATAACACAGCGCCTGCATATGAATATAAACGTAAAATGCAATTTGCTGATTTTGTTTACATTGTCAAAAATATTTTACATGTCACATTTTATCATATCTATCAATTTTTACATGTCATATTTCACTTTTTACACGTCAGATAGTCAAAAATAATAAATAGCATTGATTATTCTATGGCAGTGATTAGAATGAGACATATGCAATGATGGTAATGTTAAAAATTCTTTCAAATCATAATCAAATTCCAAGTATTTTTAACAACTTATTATTTTAGTCTTTTTCTCTAGGAATATGTCGCTGCAAGCATGGCTCATTGACACAAGTACCAAGAAGAGGATCAACACAATAAGTTATGTTCGTGATTCATCTTTCTCCAGCAACTGTGGGCCCACAGCACATTGGGGCTTGAGAAACATAATTAACTGAATGCTTATATTATTGGCTCACAGTAATAGATGCTCAAAACACAAAAATACCGATATATTTCCAAAATAACATATTAAATCATGAATTATCACATAGTTACAGCTCCTTATGTATATAAAATTGTTAGGAGATTCATTTCTATTATCTATTGCTTTAAAACACACCATAACACCTTAATACTAATTATTCTCCTCATAAAAGTCTAACTTCAATATAAACACACTAAAAACAACATATAGAATACGAGTGTAATTGAATAGTGAACTTAATTCAGTTTGTAACTCACAAATGGTAATGCTAATTATATATAAATAGCTCAATCTTAATAATATTCCATATAAAATATATAAAACATTATAAAAAGTATATGCTGGGTTTATCCATGTAATATTAGCCAGATTTACTATAATATCAAATATTCCATTTTTATATAAACATCAAACTATCCGTCACTTGACATAAGCTGTATGTACAAACTGTGCTCTGATATGTGGACACAGAGAAAGGACTACAAACGCATTTCTTCCCTATTCCCGAAATTTGCAATTGTAAACTATTTTATCCCAAAATTTACATTTCTAAAATTAACCTACACTCAATTTTTTGAGGATGAATGAGAGCCAAGTCAGAGATTATATAGAAAGATGTGTCGAAGCATACTGCAGAGGTGACATTATGCCTATTCAAGCGTTCCTTAAAGATTGCTATGAGAATCCTGACGATTTTAGATTATGCATTCTCGAAAAACTCGTTGATCGGTTCGAAGATGGCAATTTCTGGCAGAACACAAAGCATTGCTCACTGTTTGACGAGTTTGCTCATCCAATTTTAATTCAAAACTATAATTTAGTTAAATTTCCAAAGACTGCGATGCTTTCATGCGTAGCAGACTTCATTGCGTGGATTGCAAAATGCAATATAAGACAAGTTGTATTGCTATTGAACGGAAAAGAAGTAAATCAAAACGCACCGATAATAAATTACTCAACGATCGAATTTCACATCAAAGAAAAGTACGCTCCGTATCTCGCTCCTATCACAGAACTACCTTCCGTGTCAACAATCATATTTGCTGATAAAGATTTGAAGAAAAAATTATATGATTTGATGAAAAAAGGAAATGAATACGCATATCACATACTAAACAAGATCCCATCGATCGAAGATGAGATTAAAGCAATGTATAATGCAAATTCATTCGAAACTTTGTTCCCGGAGAACAACAAAATTATTTGTCTTTATAGACTTCATTATATCGCTTCTCTTCTACAGAAAAACCAAGAAAGCATCGTGGATATGTCAAAACGATCGTGGGATTTCCATGTTGCAAAGTTAACTTTTAGAAATAATATTGCAAATAATGAAAACGAAATGTTATTCATGATTCTGTTGACAGAAAAGATACTAAATGCAGTCAAATCGAATATTACCGCAAGATTTATCGTCGAAGACAGCATTTCCAACCTATCACTTTTATTATTCCAAAATAGAAATAATGAAGTCATGACATTCCACCTGCTGAACATCATAAAAATGGCGAAGCCAGCTAACCTTTCAAATCAAGGCGCTTTCTTGAATTTCTTCGTTTTTGAAACTTCCGATGAAAGACAACAAATCATCAATTTAATGCTCGATCTATGCAATATCAACGTGATTACGTCTTATACTAACTACGTTTTCGTTGATTTCGAGAATTGTATGTCGAAATCACATTGTTTTCTTATAATTTTGATGCGTATCATTCTCAATGAAGCACAAGACATGGAATTCTTACTGAATATTATGATTTCAAACATGTACAAGTTTTTGCCGTCAACAAAAGCGAAATTAAAGCACTTTATTCCTCCAACCGAAGAATTCGTCGATGCATTCGTCATGACGCTCGATAAGTTACTCGATAGACTCTCCGATCATGGCATTATCAATTCCAAAAACGCTATCCTCGATTTCTTCGCCAATCGTTTGATGTTCTCAGATTTCAAATTATTCCCGATAAACAATAATCTCATCGCGCTCATACTCAAGCTCCTCAATCAAGACAACTGCCATATCATATCACGTTACTCGGACAAGATTTCACAATCAAAGATGAAAATGTTATCAGTAAATTCGAGATTCAGCGAGTTAATGAATATAATTCGATCGTTTACAAAACAGTCAGTCAAATTCTATCCATTACCTTCAGGTACTCCGAAAGTTGAAAAAGATCAATATGCAGAACTCAAATTTGATTCTGATAAGCTTGACTTTGCGAAACAGTACTACGATATGTTAATGAGCAACGAAGTGCCCGATATAGATTACCTTGAAACAATGGTATTTAATATCAAAAATGATAAATATCAAGCATTTGCGAATAGATTTACTGAGCTTTGTCTACAAAAGTATCCTCCTGCCTTAAATACACGCTTTCCAATGTGGTTTTATGCATTTTTGAATTTATTCAACGACGAGAAGAGAATTGTTATGAAGAATGTCGTAGTGAATCTTCTTCCTGTAATAGATGACCCGAAGGAGCTCTTCAAAATTTTTGTTCAAAATATCCAAAGAATTTACGAACTGTCTGAGAAAGGTGAAGACAAGCTTATTGAATTATACTTCGAGATGCTAAGAAAGATTCACTCTGTAGAACACTTTGACACACTTTTAATAGCAAATACAGAATCAATTTTGTCTTTTATTAGCTTACCACGTATTTTCTTGTATCACATCACTTTATTCTTGGATGATATATTCTCAGAGTCATCTGAGTTTTACCAAAAATTCTTCGAAAACTACAATTTTGATTATATTTTGGGATTGTATTCCGAATTAGAAATCAATGACCAACAAACACTGCTCCTCATTGCACTTTTCCTTGCTAAAATCGTCCCTCCGTCTGACTTCGTTAAGTTTATTGACTCGTTTTACATGCAAATATTGTGTTTGATTCTCAGGAACGAAAACATCGGTTTAACACTATATAGCAGAATCAAGAACAATATCAAACTTGTTGGCGAGTCAAAGAACATCATGACATTCCTGTTGAACGATAAAGAAGTTGAAGATCCATCATTATACTTCATTGTCATTTCAACATTGATTTTAGAGAATTATCCTGATTTCATGGACTTGTTTATTCAGAAGCAAATATATCTGAAGGTATACAAGAGGATTGTTGACTTCTGCATCCAAAAGAATGCTGAAAGTAACAGAGACTATTTCTACTCATTGTGCGACTTCTTGCTTGTTTTCAATACGAGATTCCACACGAAATTTTTCACGAACAATGATCAATCAGGAAACACATATTTGTCGATCTTAGGAAATGAATATCAACAGAATCCTGTATTCCCAACAGAGTTAATCTCATACTCGCTGCAAGTTGACTCAGAGACATCAATTCGCATATTAGATTTGTTGTTCTCTTTCGCTATACTGACATTCCAAATCATTGATCAAATATCGAATGCGATTCCAAGTGATTTCATTTCCAAACTCAAAAATCCAGAGCAAGTTCAGAAAGCAGCAGAATTGCTTTGCTTCTGCATCCAGAACACGGTGGATCCTGTAAGAGCAGCAGTTGTTGTCAAGAACTACATAATGTCGAATGTTCAAGATATCCAAAGTTTTGTTTATAACTTAAGTTATTTGTTTGAACCATTCTTCGACAAATCCAAAGGGTCTCCACCAGTTTTCATGACTGTTGATGCTGCCTGTGACTCTATTTTCCTATGGTCGAAGTGCCCAATCTCTATTTCAAGCCCAGTTATCTTTGTTATGACTCACAGGAAATATTTAAGCGAGAAATATTATGGTGTGTGGATCCACAACATCGTCGATATCATCAACATCACATTCCAGTCGAAGAATTACTCTGTCAAGTTTTTGCACGATATCTATGTGTTCAAGAACAGATTGGAAGAGAGATTTGGAATTTCATTCGGAAAGTTCGAAATCGAAGAAGAGTTCCTCAACCAGCTCGAAAACATTAACTCAAAGGATTCCAACGAAGTCATTACCATGTTCTTCCTCAAAAAGCCAAAGTAAATATTGTATGATAGTTTTTCTTTCTTTAATTTGAAATTATTTTCATATTAGACATACCTAATTTATATAATTAGCTTTCCTTATCCAATTTTAGTCAATGTACAAGCTATGAATTGATCTTTTGGTTAAAAAAAACTTATGTTGGGATATTTATTGACAATTTCAAGTATTTATAACTCTTTGTCATGTGCACAATGATATATCTCTGATTAGTAATCAGAATTACAATAGTGAAATGGGAGAAATTCGATAATGAACGAAATTTAAATTCGATATTGATTTAATCAATGTGTTACTTAAAAGATAATGGTATTGTTGAGTTATAGAGATAAAATAATTATGTAATATAATGGTTAACACGCTAGATATCATGTTTTAAATGGAAAATCATTATTTTTTGAGCGCTTTTTTTGTAATAGAGCTTAATCAATCTATAGACTCGAGTGCACAAAGTTTTGTAAGTTCAAAAGCGATGTGATAAACATCCAATATTAACAATTGGAAGGATTCAATATCGAAATTGAACAAAAATAACGATAACATGCAGTTTTTTCGTTGCAAACATATAAAGCTCTATAATTATATTCCGATGTCCAAACTAAGAAAGCTCAAAAACCATTCCACAGTCCGAAAAATTCGTAAATTTTGGGGATCAAAAATTTGAATAGTTTACAAAACAACGTATTAAAAAGTTTACAAGCGATCAAAAAAAAATCACAAATATAAAAAATGGGTAAAAAAGGTGGAAAACCAAAGACTCAGACCGACGAAGACGAGGAAATGGCCTTCTTGATGGCTGCCGCTGCCGCCAACAAAGCGAAAATCGAAGAAAAAGTGAAGGAAGCGCAGATTCCGGATGAAGTCTTTAAAGATTTACCGGAACCACCGTCCAAATCACACACAGACGGCGTCTACGAGCCACGCTACACCATAAAGTACTCAGATGAGATGCTTGCGAAGGTCCAGATCGACACATCCGCTGAAGAAAGACTCGCAGAGTTGAAAGAGGCCCTTCCTTCGTTCAGAGAGGGTGGCATCATCCACAACTCTGTCTGTGACTGGGCGATGAACAGCGGAATCATCCAACCAGGCGTTAATCTCAATGATATGTGCGCAAGGATCGAAGAAGGCGTCAGAAGGATGGTCAATTTCGAGCCGCCAGTCCGTGGCCTCGCTTTCCCATGCGGCTGCTCCATCAATCACTGCGCAGCACATTATTCTCCACTTCCAGGTGATACGAGAGTTTTACAGAAGGACGACGTCATGAAGATCGACTTCGGTGTCGCTATCAACGGATACATCATTGACAGTGCTTTCACAGTTTGCTTCGATCCAAGGTTCGATCCACTCATTGAAGCTTCAAAGAAGGCCACAGAGACAGCTGTAAAGATGGCTGGACCAGAGGCACGTATCAGCGAGATCGCAGACACAATTGAAGAGGTTATCACATCATATCAGCTTGAACTCAACGGAAAAATCATTCCATTGAAGCCAGTCTATAACCTCACAGGACACCAGCTCGGAAAGTACATCATCCACTGCGGAAAGTCAATCCCTATCTGCAAGAACAGCGGCAGCACAGACAAAATGTTGCCAGGTGAAGTTTTCGCGTGCGAGACTTTTGCGACAACAGGAAAAGGCATCGTTTACGATGACGGCATCACAAGCCATTTCATGACAAACAAGCACATCAACTCTAAGCCGAAGATTGGATCTGAGCGCAAGTTGTTGTCTTTGTTGCAGGACAACTTCAAGACAATGGCCTTCTGCCAGCGCTTCATCGAGAGAGCGGGCGACAGAGCTTACACATTGTCATTGAACGAGCTCGTCAAGAACAAATTCGTCGATCCATATCCACCGCTCTCTGATGTTGTTGGATCTTACGTTTCTCAGCACGAACACACATTCGCCCTCTTTGAGGACCACAAGGAAGTCCTTAGCTGCCCAGTCAACAAAATGTTCTAAAAAGTGTAATAAAGGATTCTCTTTCTTATAAAAAATAAACAAAGGCAAAATATAATTTACAAGGCAAATGTAAACAGAAATAAATATAGATTAATGTTCTAACACGCAGCATGGAGATGTCTGGAACATCTTCAGTTTCTCAAGGTCTCTTTGTGCCTGAATCATCAACTGCTCGAGTGATTGCTCGTCAAATGTCTGCTGATCGACGCCATACACGACACCGATAGTTCTAATGACGGATGAAATGAGAGCCTTCTTCTGCTCTATGAAGTCTGCTTTAATCTGAGAAGCGCGTTCTTGGATCTTAGATTCGATTGCAAGCTGCTGAGCAGCAACCTGGTTCTGCGCGTTCTGTCTCTCCTTCAATGAGCGATCTTTAGCTGCAGCAAGTTGTACTTCGAGAGCCTTTTGTGTTGCAGAAAGTTTCGCATTCTCTGAAACGAGTTTTTGGACTTCCTTTTCTGATTCCGACAATGAGTTAATCAATTTTTGTGCATTGTCATTTGTCTCTTTGCTCTTGGCAGCGAGGACAGCGTTAGATTGCTCCAAAGCGTTCTTTGATGCTTCATAGTCATTCTTGCATTTCTCGAGTTCTTGTTGATGACTGGTCTTGAGTGAGCGAATCATCTTCTTTGATTTGTTGAATCTGCGTTCGCTTTCTTCGACAAATTGGGCAAGCTGAGAGTTGAGTTCCTCAAGGACTCTCCTGTGAGCACACTCCTGCTTCTTCAGTGCACGAGCTTGGATGGATGCAGCGATATCAACAGCCGCCTTCAATGATGCGACTTGTTCGGTGAGATTGTCAATTGATGTCTGTTTCTGCTGAATTTCACATTCGAGCTCAGCTTCACGTTCTGACGTTGACTTAGCAAATGCATCTGCAAGCTGCTTTCCGAGAGACTTGATTTCCGCTTCTTTGTTCTTTATGTCTGTCTCAAGAACATTGATTTTGACTTCGAGAATTTCGTTGTCGCTCTTGAGAGTGTCGCACTGAAGTTGGAGCTTCTCTAAACCGAGCTGGGTGTTTGTATCGACCTTGTTCTGCTGTACGAGAGCTGCCTGTGACTGCTTGAGGGACTTTCTAAGTGATGTGCGAGCATTGTTCAATTTCTCGACTTGAGATCTCAAATCTTCGATCATTGGTGGGATTTCTTCGATTCTATGAACGCCAACAGCCTGAATAAAACCCTGTGCCTGTGCAAGGTCTTCAGCTGCAGCTGTAGCCTTCGCAAGCTGGCGCCTGAGCTGCATGTTGATCATGAACTGCGTCATGAAGAGAGACATTATTTCGTCTGATGGAGAAAGGAGTCTCTGAAGTGTTTGGATTCTCTGATCAGCGTCGTCAGAGAAGAAGAAGTATGAAGGAATGTACTTCGGATTGTCGAAAGAAATGGATTTGATGATTGGATCCACTTCAGAGCACT
Source organism: Trichomonas tenax (assembly GCA_023091735.1). Lineage (NCBI taxonomy): Eukaryota > Parabasalia > Trichomonadida > Trichomonadidae > Trichomonas > Trichomonas tenax. Next base: position 20,954 of record JALKBU010000522.1, read on the forward strand.
TTTGTGCGACGAAGGAAACGAAATTCCTGTCATCTTTAATTCCTGCTGTTCTAGAGAACTGTGTTTCATTGGCAGCGAGGTTCTTCAAGTCCTTGATTGTTGCTGCCATCATCTCAGCGTTGATTGTGGCCTTCTCTTCATTGGCTTGAGAGCTTTCTTCTAATTTTGTGCAGTTTTCTTGGAACTGCTGAAGAGATGTGTTCAACTCAGAGATTTTCTTCTCAGCTTCATTGAGAATGAGCTGAACACGCTGCTGTGGCTGATAATGCTCGTATTTGAGAATCTTTTGGCATTCTTCACCTAAATTGCCTGTGAATGGAACATTTAATCCGGACAAAGAGAATCCCTGTTCAGAAGCGATCTTGAGCTGTTTTGTATTCATCTGTGAACACTTCAATTTAAGTGAATCAACTTCAGATTTCAATGTTGTGCTGACTGTTTCTGTCTTACACATTACACAGTGTGACTTCTGGAGTAATACAATAAGTTGATCACGCTGATCAATCAAGTTCTCGATCTCATTTGCTTGAGATTTGACTGTCTCTTCAAGAGCTGAAATACTCTCCATCTTCATTTTGAGATCATCATTTAGACGTGTAATAGCGTTGGAATTTCCACCCTGAAGAGCCTGTTGCGTTCCTATTTGAAGTTTTAAGTCATCGATCTCTTGTTTGAGAAGTTTGTTTTCTGCTGTAACGTTCTGAATCGCTCTCTCTCCTTCTGCAATGGCGACCTTCAGTTGCTGATTTGCAATGTTTGCTTCATTGTATTTTTCGAGAATTCTCTTCTTTTTCTTTTGAAGCTTCTGAAGCTCAACACCAGCGGCTTCGTTGAGTTCCTGTTTCTTTGCTAATTCAGAAACTAGGCCTTCTCGTTCTTTTCTCAACCTCAAATTTTTATCATTAAGTTTCTGAACGCTTTGAAGAGTGTTATTTAACTGTAATGTGATTTTTGCGACTTCTTCTTTGTAGTTTTTGTCGTTTTCTTCTTTTTGACTGCTCATAATTTGAATTCTCTTGTTTAATTTCTTATTTTCTTCTGTTGATTCAGAAAGTTTGTCTTGGAGTGTCTGAATCTGCTGTCCGATCGATGATATCGAGTTTTTGTATGTCAATGCTTCCTTAAGTTGATTTTTGACTGCTTCAAGTGATGATTGGAGCTGATTATTCATCTCTTGGAGCCTCTCGTTCTGATATTTCAAATTTTGGACAGTAATGAACTTCGCGTGATCGACACTGCTCTCTTCTTTCTCTGTATTATAAGAACTTGAACAAGAATCTTCCATCCTGGGACCGTTTATTATTTAGAAAATGTAAAAAAAATCAAGAAAGTTTTAAGGTTCCTTCCAAATCGGTAAAAAGTAACCATAGACTACTCTATATCCGCGGTGATACAACTTAATCTGCTTCTATCATCACCGCCAGATACTGCAGCCATGTGGTAATGATTCCTTTATTCATTCTCAGTAACTTTAAAATGGCATCATTATCCAAATGCATTCTTCTCCTATGACACATCATTATCACACTTTCTTATACGAGATTTAGATGTTTTTATATGCCCTAAATCTAGGCCATTCTGTACCTAGTATATTTACACTGGTATTCAGGTCCTAAATAAACTCCTTTATAGAGATAAAATTACAAGGTGTCCAACTCTCGAAATCAAGCTATATTCTTAGTTATTGCATCCAATGCTTCTACACATTGATGGTATATCCACCATAGTACTTACAAAGGCTTTCATTAAATTTAACATGAGATCAAGTTTAATATTTGATCAAAAAGTCATAAAATAAGTTTGCCGTATTGTGCATTAAAGTACACATAAAAAATATATGCGTATCATCTACATTAAATACAACATAAACAACTCTACATTCATATTCAAATAATAATATCTTTCTTTTTATTTTAGCAATCATATCTTTGAGCCTTAAGCATCGAAAATTTGTTCTATGTGTATGCAAACAATTGAATTACAAATAAAGAGTTGCATAAAAAAAATTTCTAATTTAAATATCATCAAAATATGAAAGGTCTCAAACGATCATAATAAAAAAACACTGATTTGTCTGTAATAAATGTCTAATTTATGTATTAGAATGAACTGTTGTCCAAATAACAAAATTTTGATCGAATATGAGTTCGTGAGTGGAAAAAAGTGTATCCTAATGGGGAGAAGCACTTAAAGGAACTCTGACGATTAGTTATTAGGATTAGGTTTTAAAGTTAGGACTAAATCGAAGACTCATGAAAAATGTCACTTTTCTTCAAATTCTTATCGCTGATTTGATCTCAAATATATGTGGAGAACATATTATTAATCCATTCCTTCGATTTTTTTCCTAAAATATTCAAAATTCAGATAGAAAAACACGAAAATCGTTTTTGAACGAACTTTTCGACAAATTTATTCATTTTTTCTATGTTGAAAAAGTGTGCTTCCCCAGAATTATTTTGGCCTTATTCGCGGAAATTCATCTTCCATATACGATGTATAGCAGAAAAAGCCCGATCAAACCTCCGCCACTTTTTGCAAATTGAACCAGTGTGTTTTGACACTCTTCTTCACTTCTGGGTGTGTATCGATTCATTACTATATGGGGATACTATTTTTCACATTTAGGAAAAATAAGACCCATTTTTCAGAGTTGGACAGCGTGAATAAAATTTGACATATTTTTATTTGCATGTCAAATATCATATTTTACATGACATTTTAATTATATGTGATAATTTCTGCGTTTAATGTTTTGGGATAGAATTACGAGAAGGAGCAGATCCTTATTTTTGATAAATTTTATATTTTAGAACTAATTTTGAAATGTCAGAATTTCAATTTAAGCATAAAAGATGAAAGAATGGGTGAGTAGGATAAAAATGTAGTTTTACTTTAAATCAATCTCTGAGAGTTGATGAATTCGCCACCATTGTGCTTACGCCAGAAGAAGACACCAAGACCAACACCGACACCAACAACAACAACGACAATAGCGACGATGATCCATGGAAGGATGGACTTCTTGAACTTCAACTTGGAGTCGACGACACCTGTGTTGTAGCCCTTGTAGATGTACTTGTACTGCTTGTCATGTGTGCACTCTTCCTTGTAGTTTTCCCATCCGTTCTTGCCTGGAACGTTGATTTTGAGAGCTGTGTTGTTGAAAATGCTGAATGTGTTGTCAGCAACGCCCTCTGGTGGGTCAGCTGGGAAGTTGAGTGTAGCCAAGGCAGAGCAGTTAGCGAAGAGATCAGCTGATGAGTCCTTAAGATATCTCAAGGAGGAAAGTGTGACCTCAACAAGATTCAAGCATTCATAGAACTGCTTTGAACCAATGAAGAGGATGACGTTGGAAAGATCGATCTTGACGACGCTGGAACCACGGAAAGCGCTGTCGCCAACGATGAAAAGTCCTGGGAACTTAACACCTGTCTCCTTGTTGAGCTTTGTGCTGCGGAAAGCTTCGTTCTCAATAAGGTAGACATTATCGAAATCAATATCAACGAGACTTGTGCAGTCAGCGAAGGCTTCTTCACCAATCTGAAGAGCTGTTGGGATGTTAACTGTTCTAAGGCCAGCAAGGTTCTTGAAAGCACGGGATCCGATCTTCTTGATCTGTACAATAGAAACTTCAATAAGATGTGTGTAGTCTGTGAACAAACCATCTGGAATTGATGTCTCTGATTCATCCATCTGTGAAATGTTGAGCTTCTCGAGTTCCTTTAATGAGTCTGTCTTGAACTCAGACAATTTAAGCTTGGATTCAAGGACTGTTAAATCACGGATAGCACGCGAAGGACTTATTCCGGTGTATTTGTTGATGCAATCAAGGAGATTTGAGCCTTTTATTGTTGTGTCTGTGTTGAAAAGGATTTTGTAGTCTGCGGAGAATGCATGTAACGCGAAGAGAGAAAACATAAATAAAAAGTGAAGAAAAAACCAACAAAACGAAATCTATTAATTTAAGAGTCGAACGAAGTATAGCTTTTTGCAATAAAATCATGTATTAATTTTTGTGCACTTTACATCTTTGGTTGACTTCAATGTCGGATACTGTCATAATTTTATTTTATTGCAAATGCGTGCTAATAAATATCTGTACGGTCTAAAAACAAAGTATTCTTTTGAAAATAACGAATTCTTAAATTTTGAACATCGACCAATGTCATGTTGAGCTTAAATTTGGGGTCTGTTTGATGTACATTATCCAAATAGCAAATAAAATTGTTGAAATGTGGCATAAAGTGTAAAGTTCTGTTGGCATTGGGAACTATAGAATGTGTGTGTGCAGAAAATACTCGCGAGGACTCGATCCTTTGTGTTCTGTGGTCACGCTAACAACATTACGATGGCCACATCGATGATATCTTTTAGATTCTAAATCAGGTATCGTTATCCGGTATCCGAATGTAATTTCTACAAGTCTGTATACGAAGCTATGCATACTGCCACTTTGATATGACAATATGAGATAATATTCTTCTTTCAAATACTACAATAAAATAACACAAATCATATACATCTATTGTACATCAACTAATTTATATATCTCAATCGGTTCAGAGTCGGATAACTATCTAATCTTCAGACAAAAACTACACAATAAAAAGCACATCATATACACCTATTAAATATCAACTAATGTATATCAATTTGTTCATAGCAGGAAGTCTATATAGCTAAAAAAAAGAAAGATATTTGAGGGATAGAGATGATTTACTTAAACCATCCGATAGCCCGATACTTACCAGAAGTCGCAACCAAAGGAAGCATCGAACCCAAGATCGATCTCTGAAAAATCATAAAACAATGAGTCAGAGAGATCGCTGCTGACTGCATCGACAGACACTGCTTGAGCTGGTTCTTGTTGAGGGGCAATGGCCTCTTTAACAAGAATCTCAACAGGCTGCTGAACTAAATGATTAATAATTGGGTTTTCTATTGGGGATGTTGATGGTGGGGAGCAGGAAACTGGCTGATCTAATCTCACAGTCCACTGACGGAGCTCAGCTGGGTTGTCCTTCAACGGTGGAATCATGGAAATGATAGCTGCGGTAGCATCTGTTCTTTCCATTGAGAAGTTGAAGCCCATCTTGTGAAGAGATCCGTTAATGGAAGACTTGCATTTGACAACAAGAAGGCGGAGTTGGTGTGTGTTGACTGCGATGCCGCCTTCTGGAAGCCAGCAGATACCAGCAACGAGGTAACGGATCCAATCGTGGCCGTCACCCTTCTGGCAGAACTGCTTGATGGCTTGCATTGTCTCTGCGAAGTTCTCAACTCTCTTGTTGCGAATGTTTTTGCCATTTTGTGATGAGAGAGCCGTTCTGAGATACATGTATTGATACCTGTCGGCGGTGCTTAAAAGCCCCCAGAACTTCGGGATGTCGTTGGTGATCATCATCTCGGACCGCGCGCAATACATATGACCTGTTTACAAAAACCACTTTTATTACAGTTTTCTTCTCAATTCTGAGGTAGCCGAATTTGTGACAGATTTGCGGTTTTAATTACAATGGATTTATTACATTTCTTCTATTGCATATAAACTAAATATCGAAATTTTTCTGAGTTTTGATTTTTCTTCACAAAAAGTTACTTATAATATTATCTACCATATGAATAATTCTGATTATTACAACAACTTACATGGCAAATCGAAATTTATGTGTCAAAATAATTTGTTCTCCTCTCGAAAACTTTTCAGCTTCTCAATATCCAGCAGCATAATCTTAAATGAATGTTTCAGTTAAGTTCCCATAATAGGAAATGAGTTGATTATCTCATCCAATGTTTATCTATTTTTGATACTCATATGCTGTAGTTTGGTGGAAAATACTATGTGGCTTTATGTATAGTACACGAATGTATTTCAAACATTATCACTAATAGTTTCAACAGAGTCTGTTTTGTTCCTTTACAAATTTAAATTGGACAATTATTCGTCTAAATTCGTGTTCAATGGTTCAAAATTAATATAATACTGCTAGCAAGTTTACTAGCAAAATATATAATTAATAGCACTTCACCAACACATGAACAAAGTCGAACATTCATTTTCAGTCTGTATCACAACAAATAACAAATTCTAACTAATGGCATTGATGTGGAAGATAGTCTATGAGTTATATATACCAATAATCACTATGTCGAGTCATAAAAAATGTTATAGTCGTGTGTTTGGAAGAGAATTAAATTGTGAGGAATCTGGCCAAAAAAAAAAAAAAATAATGAATGTTGAAATTCCAGAAGAACTAAAAACTGCAGTAGAATTGCAGGATAAAATCACAAACATAACATTAGAAAACATCAAAGATATCGCTGATTACATTATTTCATCTGAATTCTTCAACGACGACAGAATAAATTCAACAGTTGACTTTATTCTTTCATATTGCATCGCACAGCCAAAGAAAGTCAAAATATTCTGCGAGTTATTCAAGATTCTCATCGCTAAATACAAAGATCTCACGATTATTATCACATATACATCAATTTTCCGTGGTGAGTACCGTTTGCCATACGAACTTCTCAAAAACGACATAATTCCACTCAACATGTATGTAAAAGCTGCTGATGAAGTCAAGAAACAAGATGCTTTATTTTGGGTCGCTCCACAGCTCTCAAACATCCCAGAATTGGATCTTGGCTTCTCCTCATTCATCCCTGTTCCAAAGTCCGTTTATGCAGCTGATGATTGGAAAGTTTATAAACAATTCCTCGATTCTGGTTTCATTCCAAACACATTTGGAGACGCGATTTATCACGATAATCTCGAAGTTTTGGAGACAGTGATGAGTGCTGAAGGTTTTAATATCGATGAACCGCTTGTTTGGATCTATGCAAAGAGACTTCCAATTGTCTACAATCCACAACCGATTGATCTTGCTGCATTCCTTGGATCTAAGAACTGCTTCAACAAATTGTTCGAGAAAGGTGCAAAGGTTGATGAAAAGACAGTGATCATGACTATTTCTGGAAACTGCACTGATCTCGCAAAGAAGCTTGAAGACAAGATCGAGAAAATCGATAATTGCATGTTGATGGCTGCAAAATATCACAATATCGAGGCCATTGACTGGTTATCATCAAAAGGCGCTAAGTATCCAGATCTATTCCACACGATCGATTCATTTAACTTCCGCGCTTTGCTATTTTCTCTTCAACATGGTGCAGATCCAAAACTGCGTGATTCGCAAGGCCTCACCTCAACAAGGCTTGCTGCACAAGGTGGTATTCCTGGCGCATTGAAGCATCTTGCTAAACTTGGTGCTAAAGTAGGAATCGAAGAATATTCCATCGCGCTCTGCAATGATGACAGATGCTATTTGATTCCAATTTTAATTGAGCTTGGTGTCGATCCGAACATGAAGAGCGATGATGGCGTTCCACTCATTATTGACAGCCTCGGAAACAACTGCCTTGCGTCTGCAAAGATTGCTTTAGCATGCGGTGTAGATCCAAACAGTGTTCTGCCAAATGGAGTTACAATATTAAGTATTGCAGCTCAGAATAATGCTGCAGATGCAGTTAAGCTTCTTCTTGAATTCAAGGCGGATATCAACAGAGAAAACAGCGATGGAACAAGGCCAATCCATTTCGCACGCTCCAAGGAAGTCGTGGAAATCATGATTCACGCAGGTGCTGATGTCAACACGAAAGATAAAATGGGAGGAACACCGCTTTTCTTCGCTGTTGCTGAAAAACGCTTCGATGACGTCAAATATTTGATTTCCCAAGGCGCTGACAAGAATGTTAGATGTGGGCCAACCAAAATGTCACTTCTTGATGTTGCCAAAAAAGTTGGTGCAAAGGATATCGAAAAGTACCTCCGCAGCCTCAAATAAGCTTATACAGATTATTTATTATAGAATTAAACTCTCTTTCTTTTATATATCGTGGCTTTTCCTATCCCAGAATGACCATTTGCGTTGGAAAATGTGTTAAATAGATTTTTAATGATTTTCTATTAATTAAAAAGTGACCTAATGTTATATTTCTTATTTTTTGCTGTTTCTAATTCGATTGAATCTAATGGGATATTCAAAAAAGTATTCAATGACAAGATCGTTGTCATTGATGCCAGTGGATCATCAAAACAGAAAATTAATGGAGTTGTTCAATTAACAAAACCAGAAGACGCCATTAATCCGGTAGATAAAAGACATGATTGGTGTTCTAATTGCCTTAGGAGTTATGATGACCGCCCATGGATTACTTTTTCACTTAAATATAGAAAATTTAAAATCAATGGATATTTCGTCCGTTGTGGCTGTTGCTACGAAGGATGCTGCTGCGAGGACGAAGGATACGGTTGCGTCTATTGCTGCTTGTATAGCTGGTCCTTGCAAATCTCTGATGATAACAAAACATGGACAGATATTCACAAGGTGGACAAAGACTACGATATGAGGTTCTGCAAAGAGAAAACGTATAAACTTGACAAGGAATATGTTGCAAGGTATGTGAGACTCATTCAGAACCAGCCATGCCCCGGAGACCCTCCATGCATCGCTCTCAACAAACTCGAATTTTTTGGTGATGTTGTCACAGACGGAAGCATCCCTGAAGAAGAATTAGTGATATCAAACGATGATGATAATGAAGATGTATCAATCATTGGTCACATTTCTAAAAATAACGTGCACATACCATAAATTTGGATATAATTTAGAGTAAATTTCATTTGTTTATTTTGTCATTTATCATTGAATTTATATGATTCGAATTAAAAGTTCATATTAGGAAAAATAAAATCAAAAACAATGATTGGCGATAGCAACAGAACGAATCAGGAATAAACTCATAGATCACTAAAGCTATTATTCGAGAAATTTAATTTCATTCTTCGAACTTAAAAATTTAATCATATCACTCTTCGATGCTAATGAAAAGATATCAAAGAATCAATGTCAATTAAAATCAATATCTATAAGTTGAAGATTAATACTAATGATTTAAATGACCAATAGCTTCAATGGTATATAATTGATTGCAATCTTATCAAATATTGTGATAATTAGTTCTCAAATTGTTAATCACTTTGAATGTATATATATCGAAGATTATAAAATGTAAAATATGAGCAAAAACTTTAACATTTGAACCATCTTCTGTATGTTAATAATAGATTATCGAATGATTTTCGGGTCAATGAGCGCATGTTGAGATTTCATTTTAATCATTTTGATTTTGACGGAGGTCATATTGCAAAAAGTGAATATGTTTTGACGGTGGATGTTTTGATCCAAAATTAAAGAAAACGGACAGATTAATTTTGTCACTTTCTTGACAATTTGACAAAATGATTTTTCTTCTTTTCTTTTCGATTCTGTCTTTAAATGAGAACTCGCACATGAGGAAATCGATAGTTCCGCCTAAGAAAGGCAGCCCTAGGACAGTAAATCCACCAGAAAAGCAGATTAATAATATTGTAGATTCAAAAAAGAATGAAATTACTGATATAAATCAAACATCAATAAATGCAACATATGCTATGCCGTTTGTTGATACAAACAACCATACAAATCAAGAAAAAATTATAATCAATAATCAAACCTCTTCTAAGATCAATAATATTGCGCAGCAAGTAAATGAAACCGATATAATTACCAACGCAACAAATGTTACTGAAAAAGAAAATATTGAAAAATTATCACCTCAAGAAAAACTACTCAATACTACAATAAACACTCAGCATGTAGATGCTAAAGTTGATGCACATGTAAACACTTCTACACCTGAAATATTATCAACTCCAATTCCAAAACCTACTGAAATCATCAAATCAATAAAAGAAAACAAATCCAAAGAAGAGAAAAAGAAGCATACTTTTGATTCTGAACTGAATCCAGATGGAATTGAAATCAAAGAAATCAATTTGAAGCAAAATAAGCCGAGAAGAACGCCGAAACCAAAAGCAAGCCCAATACCAGAAAATAAAATACGAGTAAATCCAGAAATTCCTAAGGAAAAAATATTTTTTGATCCAACTCCAAACATTAGCAAGCCACAAAAAAATCACACATCAAAGAGCACGAATTTTACAGTCATAAAAGTTGATAATACAAAAATTCCTAAAGAAAAAGAAATTAAATATACTGAAAATCTCACTACAATCAATGAAACTTCACAGGGTACAGTCCACAATTATACAGCATCACTCAATGAACCAAAATCAGATGAAAAACAAAATCATAAATCTGATAATATTTTCACTCGTAATCAAAGAAGGAAAATCCAACCAGATTACAAAGATGTCGAAGTGGACGAACGCTGGCTGATTGATGATGATAAAAAGATGAAAGATAAACCGAAGATAAACATTACAGAAGATTTTGATTCTTTAATGAATCGCACATCAGTAAACAGAACTCAAATCGATGATTGGAGCAATCTCTTCGATAAGGAAGGTGAAGATGCAATAATAAAAGAGACAAAACAGCCTGAAAAAGTCAATGATGAACAAGAAGATCAACAGCAGGTCGAGAAAAAACAAGATGAAACAAGCCGATACGATAGCTTCTGGAACCCGCCAGAGAAAGGTGATCAGCAGCAATATCAACAACCAGGAGAGTTCACTGATGACTATGGACAGAACATGCAGATGCCAGAAGTCACAATCGAGCTTCCGAAGTATTGGTATGATCAGTCAACTGGACTCAAGCACAGATTCCCACAATCAGAAGAGGAATATGCCATGCTTCCCAGAAGGTATCAGCGTGCTGTAGACAAAATCCTCCGCCAGCTTGAAGCCGAGCAATCGGATAACTTTAAGAGAATGCAGGAGGAAGCATATCTTCGCCAGCAGTACCTTGAAGCAGAAAGGCAACGCCGCAGAAGTTCTCGAGGGCGTCATAACTATAGATCAGGATTCGAACAGACAAATCCCGATCCTTTCTATAATGACCAAATTTCACAGGATCAATTTTATAATCCTCCTGTCCAACAGGATCCATTCAGCGATGAGCAAACGAAAATTAATAAGCAAGCAAGATATGATGAGGAACAGCAACTTCAAAGAAAGCAGGAGATTGAAAAAAGAAGACAAAGTCATAAAGAAAAGGATAATAATAATCCTATTCAAGAAGAAAGAAGAAAACCAAGACGCTCAAATATTGAGACTCTGCCTCCCAATACAATGAGGAATGAATTAGGAGAACTCGTCTGCATGAAAGGATTTATCACTGAAAGTAGCGCAATTTCATCGAAAGGCTGCTGGAAATGTTCTCATATGTGCGATCCAAACGCCAAATGTGTCGGAATGGATAAATGCGTGTGCAGATCAGGCTACTCTGGAGATGGATTCCGCTGCACAGCTCCACTTCCTAACCTTGTCGACTCATATGTCGAGAAAGGTCAGATGTCAATCAAACTGAGATCTTCACACGATTTCGATCCATCAAAGGCATATTGTAAGTTTGGATCCATTGTAATTCAGGCATCATACGTCAGTTCAAACAACATCATTTGCCAGGTTCCACAAAACACACGTGTGACCGATGTTAGCGTTTCATTTGATGGACGCGACTGGTCTGAGTTACTCTTGTTTAACTCTGAACGCTTTAACAAGCAGGAGATGATGATCATACTTGCTCTCGTTGCATCAGCTATCTGCCTATTCATGACAATCCTCATGTGCTGCTGCATGTCACGAAAGGCGCCTTCTGTTAGTTCAAATGCTCAGAAGAGACTTGATGAAATGCTTCCATTGATGACTGTCAACTCTGTTGATAACCTTGAGCCTCTAGAACCAGACAATGATGTTGGTGTTGATTTTGATGAAGCTGCTGTTGTAGATGATGAATAAAAAACTTTTATATTTGTTCATAATTTTGGTCAAAAGGGACAAAACTTTGGTTATTTTTCTTTTCGAAAACAAGCTCAGTCACTACAAAGTAACTGAAGTCACGCTCAGTCGCTACAAAACATCCCAAACAAGCTCAGTCACTACAAAACAGAGTCAAACACTAGTTGATAAACTAATAGATGAAAGAAAGGAGATCAAAGATTATGTTAAAAATAATAAGTTGTGAATTGCATATATGTATTTGTTTTTTAAAATAGTAATTGTTGTTAATATTCTGTATTTATATGTATTGTATATTTGATATAATATTGATGGCTTCTATATCATATGAATGTGACAGTTTCATTGAATGTAGCGTATAATAAATGCATATAATATTAGATGGATTGAAACTGTTGAATAATGGCTGCATAGAATGAAAATGGATTGAAAGTTTTGAGATAGGCTACATGTAATGTTAGATGGATTGAAAATGATGAGTTGCAAGAAAATCGAAGAATGGAAAATCATGCACGACAGACCACTGTATTTTCACTAGGTCGAGGAATATCTACATTGGTAGCCTTAAAAAGCAGTAATAAACTAGTGGAGAACATGTGAACGATATTTTAACGAAGTTCGATGGCATCCTGTGCAGACAAAGTTGCTCTTGTTCATCAGTGATGTCATGATCATTTACCTTGCTTTTGCAAGGTCCTGAAGGGGCTGCAGCGGCGCTACTATCGCCGGAGGCAGGATTTTCTTTGTCAATTTGTGCTTTGGTCCAAAAAAACAGACCTGGGCATCAAAACTTACCTCACTTGACATGCTTAGCCTTTTGGAAGACGCTATTTGTTGACAATCATATGAAAAAAATTATGTTTTGCCTATATCGTCACCTTAAAATTTTCTTATTTTCTAATTCTTTTTCAATTTTTATGGATTATTCATTGATCCATCATAATTCCTAAATTGCAATTGCAAAATATATTATTTCTTGGTATGAAATATTGCAATAAATAAGGTATCTCACTTTTTTGATTTGCCCGGTCCCGCAAGCTTCATAACTTCCTATCTGATTCATATAATTCCAATCTGATTTGACCCTTAAGGAATTATCATATATACTCTATATCTTTATCATGTAAACTCTCCACTTTAATAATGTTATCCCCATATAATTTAACAATTCTATTAAATTTTCATCATATCAAGCATTCATCATTACATCTATCCTTGGTAATTAAATTTGAATAAACCTTTAAATAGTAAATTCATTGTAGTGCTATATTTTTAATCCAAATTCTTAAATATAATAAAGAAACCAAAATTCTTATTTCACTTTATTCGTTGTTGCTTTTAATGACACACGACAACAAATTTAATGATTTGAAAGTTGGCGCCAAATAAAAGTGTCAGAAAATTGGCGGGAAAAAAACTGACATTTATGATTTGACTGAAGCTAAGGAGTAGTGCCTTTAACTTCAACACTTTGATCCTATTCTAGAATGTATATTCTAATTATACAGACCAGAAGAAAAAGGAGAAATCATTGAATAAAAATCAAATTTATGTTTTTTTTTTCTAATGTAGTAGATCGAAGAGTAGTGCCTTTGATCTAATACAGCTATGCTGGAAGAGCTCACTCTCTCGTTAATTTAATTTTGAATGATGCTTCTTGGATCGAAGAGTAGTGCCTTTGAACTAAAGAAGCAATTTCCAAGCAGATTTTTATTGACTATTATGCTTCTGCAAAAAAAGTCAATTAGATGCTTCTATAGATCGAAGAATAGGGTCATGAAAGCTGGGCTCACGAAAATTAACGTACGAAAAAAAATATTTTCGCTTGAAAACATATTAATTATATAGTAAACATGATTAATATCATCCCTGTAAAATCTTATTCGAAATCTATGGGCCAATTTTTGTATAAATGGAAAAGAATTGTATCAACTCTGGGGGTCAGAACTAGATCAAATATGCATGGGCAAATATAACTCTTATGTGATGCCATACATAGATGTAGTGTTAAACATATATAATAGCGTTTCATATTTTTCATCAACAAATTGATATCAGCTTATTATTGAGTAAATAGCAATATTTATTATAAATATATCACATACCAACAACATAGTAACATATTGCAAATAATACAAGCTCCTAATTGAATAATTGTTCAGTAACTTAATTTATAAATACATGAAATGGGACTGGGACAAAATAGAACAACGTGCTTTTCTGACATGTAACTTATTTTTGGCATGTAAAGTCAGGATGTCAAAATAAAGGAAAGTGACGTGTTTGCTCGGGAAAAATGGAAAAGTGTCAATAGGTTGAAATGGATTGAACTCAATTTTGGAAGCCAAAGAAGACTTCATTATGAGTAGTTGTGGCCTCATTGTGAAGGATGACCTGGTGATCTAGCAGAGATGCATCCAGATGCCTATTCAACAGAAGCATGATTCGATGCATGGCTTGGTCTGCCTGAGACTTCCAAAGCCCTCGAGTGGCCAAACCAGACCCTAACAAGAACCCACCTATTGATTCAATTTTTAATACACATTACATTTTCACTTTTGATATTAATATATTATTATTTTTTTTTTTCTATTTTTTATTTTTTCACAGATACCTTTTTCATTACAAGATTATTTTCATATTATTA
>JALKBU010000523.1:0-35380 GCA_023091735.1 Trichomonas tenax
TGTGAGAGAATCCTTGAGACTTGTTCCGTCTTTGTTTTCTTTATCTTTATACTTATCTTGGTCTTTGTTTGCTGCACCGCCGACCTTCTTTCCATCCTTAGATGCATCAGCACCATCTTTGCCCTCAGTTTTGTTTGCTGTATCTTTATCCTGATCCTTCTTCGATGCTTCAGCTCCATCCTTGTTTTGGTCCTTATTCTGAAGATCTGAAGCTTTATCACCAATAGCTTGAGATAACGGTCCAGCAGCATTTCTATCTTTAGACTGTTCATCATCTTTAGATTTTTCGTCTTTGCTTTGCTTATCTGCGGCTTTATCTGTTCCTGTAGCAAGTGTTGCTCCAAGGATTGCTGATAAACCTCCAGGAATCTCTTTCTGTGAATCTTTCGCTAAATCCTTTGTTGAATCTGTCTTCGCTTTATCTTCTGGTTTGTTATCAGCTGCATTTTGCTTTGAAGCGTCCTGAGGTTGCTTTGAGGCATCCTGTTGTCCTTGTTTGTTGTTTATTATCTCGTTTTCTGGTGAAATTGTTTTGAAGATTTGTTTGATGATATTGATGCCATCCTCTTGCTGAGCGGGTGTAAGAGTTTCCTGGCGACTTGTGTTCCTCGAGGACTGCTTATGTCTCGCGCTTGTTGGCGCTCCGGACGGTAAAACAGGTTTAATTTGATCCGATGGAGTTTCCGGATTATCTTCGTCAGAAGCAGGTTCATCGAACTCCTCCTGTCCGGACTGATTTGCTGGTTGAAGATTTTTCTCCATTATAATCGATTCCTTGAGAATTTGATTCATTTCACCGAGATTTTGTATATCGAGCGCTGCCTGCTGTGGGTCGTAGTTATTTCCCAAGAGTTTGTATAAAATTGATATAAGCACAGTCAATTCGTAGTTATAGCTGTATAACGTTTTTACGCGAATAGTCATATTGAGAAGTGCCTCATCTAACATTGCATCCTTTGGATCGCAAAGAACCTTTTGTATATGATCCAAATTTCGCTGCGCTTTATCACGAGATTGTTGTAAAGCTTGATATTTCTTTAATTGTTGATAGAATTCGGGGTCGTTTTTGAGTTTAGCCTTGATTTCATTGGCTTGGCTCTCTATTGCCTGAATTTCGGATGATAATTGTTTGATTTCGCAATGAAGTTTTCGACATTGTTGATCAGCTTTCGCGACTTGCATGTTTGTGTCATTCAAATCTTTACCAAGTTTCTGGTTTGTTTGGGATGCAATAATCAAAGCGGCCGAAAGTTGATCATTTTGTTGCCCTAATTCTTGATTCGTCCTTTGGAGCTCTGATATTTTGTTTAAATCTTGGGATTCCCCATCGCTGTTGCCGGAAGGACCATTTAGCGGCGTTTCTGATAGAGAGTCCCCATTAAATTTACGATTTGATGTCATTATAATAAAAAAATTTAGAAAACCGTTGAAAAATTTGAAAACTAGTTTTCGTTTCTATTGTGATATTTGGATTCTATACATTATGAAACTGCTAAAAATATTAAAAACGGCGATTTTTGAAAATTAAAAACGAGATCTAATAAAAATCTTTGATATTCTATATATAGAATGTACACAACTATATTTAAATAAACCCAAAAGATTTCGTTCTGAATCTGATTCTAAATCTGAAATTCGAAATATATCTACATATTTCAACGATAACAACAAAAACCTTTCACATACATCAATACAATACATTAATTTCTATAAAGTAATCAAAGTTATCTCTCTTAATTTTGATTATTCAATGCGGTATTTGAAGATAACATTTCAAATTTATCATTTTCGTTTTTGCTTTTAAAATTAATATAACAATAAAGAAATATTAATATCATTAAGTGTGTTTAAATAGATGATAGATAATAAAAAAATTAATAAGATAAGAAAAATATTTTATTTCATCAATTGCTTAACATCGTTTGTGAGTGCATCGAGCTGGTTCTTGAGAGAAACGTTCTGGTTCTTGAGGAACTCGACCTTCGCCTTGAGATCCTTGATTCCAGCCTGCATTGCTGCAATCTTGTCCTCGTCCTCTTTTGAGAATTCCTGAGAAGTCGTCTTTGTGATCTTCTTCTCTGGCTGTGGTAGCTGCTGCTGAGCTGCTGGAGCTGGTGTTTCCTTTGGCTGAGCTGCTGGAGCAGGAGCTGAGTTTGTTTCCGTCTTTGTGATTGTGAACTTTCCAACACGAGAAACTGTCTTCGCGCCCTCCTTCTCAGCTGGAGGAACATGTGGCTTGTCAGCCTCAACTGCTGGAGCTGGCTTCTGTGTCTTGACTGGTGAAGGAACTTCAACTGGTGTCTGTGGATCCTCTGTTGGGAATTCCCATGTGAAAATCTCCTGTGGCTTCGGGCTCTGCTGCTCCTGCTGGGAGTTGTGAATGGCCTGGAACCTTGTAGCGAGCGGTGGAAGAGAATCGACTAGTTTGCGTGTTAATGCTTTGATATCTTTCGCCTGCTTGAAGAACTTGTGTTCAAGAAGCTGATGAGCTGTTGGGCGCTTTGATGGGCTTTGAACAAGGCAAGATTTGATGAAATCGCGGAAAGCAGAGCTGAATTTAGCATCTTCTGGAAGTTGTGGTGGTGGAGAGTTAACAATTTTGACGATAACTTCGAGTGGGAACAAGTTAGAATATGGAGCGGCACCTAAAGCGAGCTCAATTGCTGTAATACCTAAACTCCAGATATCAGCCTTCTCTGTGTATCCTTCTTCCTCCTTCAAGACTTCCGGAGCCATGTAGCATGGTGTACCGATGACAGTGAACCTAGCGCGCTTGCGCTGGCCGCCTTCGAGAAGATTAGCCGAAATTCCGAAATCACCGATCTTAACATCGCCCTGTTCGTTAATGAGGATGTTACCGGCCTTGATATCACGGTGAATTTGGCGATTATCGTGGAAATAGCAAAGTGCTTGTAAAACTTCGTGAAGAATTGCTGCGATAATTGCTTCGTCCTGAATTCCCTTCTTGTTAGAGTATCTCATAATCTCGTAGCACGAACCAGCCGACATATATTCCATAACAATGTAAAGAACGGAGCCTTCGACGAAAGATCCATGGTACTCGACGACATTGGGGCTCTGTGATGTGCTCCAGAAGGCAACTTCGTGGCGAAGATTCTCTATCTCGATCGGACAAGTTTCTAAGTCGATTGTTTTGAGTGCGACAGTGCGGCCGTTGGTGAGGCATTCAGCGATGTATACTACAGCTGTAACACCTTTGCCAATTTGATTTAATATTTTGTATTGAGACTTCTCTAAAGGAAAACTCATTTTAAATTTATAGAAAACTGACAAATTTTTACATCAAAAATAAAAGTGACATCGCTATTTTTGATATGAGATATGTTCACTCAGTTTTATTTCATTTTCTGCTTTTGCATACTCTTTAGGGGCTATTTTTATGAGTGTCGGACAAAAGTGTTAACTCTCCAAAATGATCAGTCCTGTCTCACTGCCTATAGATGTATATACCTATAAAGAGTTTATATTTCGAATCTGGTTGCGCCATCGTTAAATTTAATCAAAATTGAAAAATATGTTCATTTTATGCTTATAAATGAATCCACGGGTTTACTTTTAAGTATTTTTTACGAGTGTGTCAATTTCGATCGCTGAAGTTCCTTATTATTTTCCCAATTAACGCTGAATACTCTCATTTGCGATATTTCATCCAAAGCATTAAAACTGAAGGTAAATCGAATAACAATGGAGAACTATAGTTATAAAAATCGGTTATCATTTTTCAATCCAAAAATTAAAATTAAAGAAGAATAAAAGTATCATAATTTATCATAAATCACAACAGAATTTGCATTCTTTCAATAACAATGCTTGGTTAAAACAATATAAAAATTCAAAATTTTCATATTAAAATCCAATTCTTCAAATCTACCATTCTACATGTATGCAAAAAAATAATATCAATCGTCGTTGCTCATTTTTGTCAAAACCAATTTGAAATAAAGATTAAAAAACATGATTTCCAAAATGAATCGATGTTCAATTGATAAACACAGTAGTTGATTTATATTCAAGTCGTCGCTAAAATATTGGTTGTTAAATTGAATATCGAGAAAAATTTGAAAAATTTGATAAAAATGATGGAATACTTTGATGACAGGTTGAACATAAAAATTCAATGAATTTTATCGTTGAGTTTTGTTCGTAAATGACCGAGAAAGAGAGAAATGAGGAGAATATGTTAGAATGTCACTTTTATTAATATAAAGCGCAATGAGTGTAAATTACCACTCAGGGCTTTTCTCATGTTTCTCTGATGTGCAAGTTTGCTGCCTCGGGATGGTGTATCCCTGTTGTCTTAATGCCTCGAACTTTGCGCAACTCAGAGAAGAGGATTGCACGATTTTTCACTGTATTTTCCAAGTCCATCCTTTTTGGGTCCGGCAGATGGTCAAAGATAAGAAAGGAATACAGAAAAACTTCTTAAGAGACTGTTCAACAATTGTCTTTTGTATGCCATGCGCTATTTGCCAGGATTCACGTGAATTATTCAACAACAACTTCGATTCAACACCATTGATCAACTAACATTGCATACATAAGATATATTTTCCATTTCAAAAAAAAATTTATGATAACGAATTTATATGCATTGCTATACATAAGCAACGCTTTCCATTTCATGTTACATCAAATATATTGAATAATATCGAATAGCAAAAAATCTTTCTTAAATCATCACAAAAACTATGACCGATTTCATGCACGCTACCGAACAGTTTCAAGTGTGTATCTTGAAAATCATTGGTTTTTGAATGGTCAATTGAAACCACAAAAATAATCCTTTTTCGTTCAAGAACGTGATTGTGCCTCTTAAATACTCTACAAGTAGAATCCGTAGATTGGTTTTCTTTGGATTACCCATAGATATATCGTTTTATTTTTTGTATATAATAAAATCTATCATGCTAATCTTTCTATCAATCCACGCACTTCATTTTTGCAAATAAGTTTTTCATCAATCTTTCCCCATTACAGAAATAAGATTTGAAAATATGGAAAGGTTATGAGAAAGCAAAGAAAGTACATCATCAATGTATACAGATGTCGGAGAAATCGTTGGTTTCATGGCGGTTGAAATTGAAAACAAGTTTCACATTAGAATACCAAAATTGAATCCGGAACTATCATTCCTCATTTGTTTTTCAGCACAAACTATGCCTAAGTGTGCTATATTCATGAGCTCTTTATCCTTAAATGATTACAATGATTTGATATTTATATCCAAAATTTTATAATTTTATTCAAAGAAACTTGAAATATTGATAATATAAATGATTTACGAAAATTCTAAATAATTAAATTTGATTATTTTTGATATAGATTCGGATTTAATAATAAAAATGTCCAAAACAGATAATTTCAAGCCAATTACAACAAAATGCTAAAATTTCCTTTAAAATCTATGATAACAAATGTTGTACATGCTATGTTTTCAGTTTAAAAAGATTTTCATTTTTCTGAAAAGACGATAATCTCAATAATAATAAATGACGAATTTTAACTCAACATTATACGAAAATTTCGCGAAAGAGCCGATTTCCGTCTCCAGGGAAATGGACCTTGCGCGCCAGGTCTTCACTTCCACTGCTGACGTCGATCGTTCTAAATGGCGTGAAACAGTTTTAAATCGAAATCCAGAAATCCAGAGACTACGCGAGACATTAAATCCACTTCAGCGTGCAATCGCATTTTCTAAAAAGTATCTTCCAGAAAATCGCTTCGTTGATCCGGATGTTTTGATTTCGCTCATAAGCCAGCATTTAAGGACACTTGGCTTAGTCGAAACCCAGGCTTCTCTCCACAGAGAGTGGGATCGCCAAACAAGTACACCTCACAGACAAAATTCAATATTGTCAATGCTCGCACAAAGAGCTGTTTACAAAACTCAAAAGTTTTGGGAGTTAACAGTACCTTCGTGCCACGTTGCGCCGGAAACGAAACAGATTCAAGCTGCATTGGCTACAGAAGTCTCTACAACAATCGGATCGACGCCAAAGCTTTTGGAGGATACATCCCCGCTCAACCAGGAGAAGGAGGGCGACGAGAACTTCATCAAGTACGAAGACAACACTCCTGTCGAAGCTTCGCTCAATCAACTCGTGTATTACGCTACATCTCGTAAACCAGGCGCTGCAGACCTCATGAAGGCAATGTGCCTCACAATCAACTCCTACAGTTCGAACAAAGTGTTCTTCCGCAAGATTTGCGATAGAACCTTACAATTCAGTGAAGCAAACTCACAGAGTGACATCATTCTTTGCATGAAACTGTTCGTTGAATGGATCAATGGTGCAGGAAAAGACCTTGAACCCGAAATTTTGGACAACATTCAAAAATTTGTGGACGTTTACATTCGTCCCAGATTCCCTAACGCTTGCAACTTGATTACAATTCGCCAGAACATGAAAACTAGCCACCTTCGTGATGCTGTTACCGTTCCAGTTGAACTTGGAAATCTCAAAGGAATTTGGACAGGCGATTTCGATCTCATTGAGCTTCCAGCAGCTGAGCTTGCTCGTCAGCTCACTGTATGGAGCTATACCAAGTACTACGCGATTCAGCGTACAGAGTTGCTCGATTGCGCTTGGGAAAAGCCTCGCCTCAAGCACAGAGCGCCGAATGTCGTTGCCCTCACAGGACACTTCAACTTGGTATCCATGTGGGCTGCAAAGAAAGTTCTTGAGAGTGATAATCTCAAGAAACGTTTAGACACGTTGAGTTATCTCATCCAAGTTCTCAGCATATTGTTCGAAAACAAGAACTACTTCGACTGCATGGGTATCCTCGGCGGTCTCGATTCAAACGCATTATACAGAATGAGAGTCCACTTTTCTCTCATTTCTCAAGCAGAACGCGATACATTGGAGCGTATTCGCAACGAGTATTCTCCAGACAAACAGTTCGCACGTCTTCGTTCGCTTTTCGATAAAGCAATCGAAGAGAGAAAACCAGCTCTTCCATACATCGGCGTTCTCCTTTCAGATCTTTTCAAGTTCGATGACGCTACACAACCGTTCATCAACGGCCTTATCAACGTCAGGAAGGTCAAGAAAGTCTACCAGATGATCTCTAAGATCGAAGACTTCTCGATCAACAAATACAAATATCTTCCAATCGACCAAGTCCAAGTCAAGCTCGACGAGCTCAGTCACGTCGAAGAGGACTGGATGTCGTTCAGATCTGGCGAGTGCGAGCCAGATGGAGCACAGACTGAAGCAGATTTGCTTAATGTCTTACCTATCGAGAAGATTGCTCAGTAATGTATTATTTTATTATCTATTGTGGAATTAAACATACTTTTCATTGTTTATATAAATGAATTTATCGCAATTTTTCTTATATTGATTTTTGATGATCAAAACAAACTTAAATCACTATACTGTAGCAATTTATAAAACAGTGTAACATTGTTCGCTGTTATTCTTTACACGTCTTTATTTAATTTTTACACGAAAGACAATTATTTTACATGACAATATTCACATTTTACATGACATATTCATATGAAATGGCTTTTGGAGCATAATCTCTTAACATCATATAGGGATATAGTTTGCAAAGTAGATTTTTCATTGGAAGATATTAGATATTAAAATATTTTATGTCTTGAAATTTATTTTCATAATTGGTCTTTGGGAGTATTTTGATTATAAAGAAATCGATAATTTTAGTATTAGATTGATGCTATTTTCCTTCATTTCGACTTTTATTTTTCATATAAATTTGTTTATTGAAATTAGCTAAAAATCTTCTATATTCCTGGCCGATTTGAACTCACAATATGCTATAGTTTCTATGTGTAGGGTATAATAAAGAGTCATAAAAAGTGACGTGTTTACATGGCAGTTATAAATATGTTTTGACATGTAAAGTATACCATTTTAACAAAGGGTGTTCTATTAAGCTTGATAGATGCTCTAACAAGCTTGATATACTCTCTAACAAGATTTGCAGATGCTATAACAAGTTTAATTGAACTTATAAATAATTAGCAAATGCAGACTTTATAAATAAACCAATTTTACATGTCAAAATGAAATTCATTTGCCATGTAACCACGCCACTTTTTCGTGACTTTTTATTATACCCAACAATTTGTGATATGTCCCTAATATACTTAGTTATTAAAATTGATTTTGTTTGTAATGTTGTAAATAATACTCCCACACGTGTGAACAAGCACAAATAACGCTGTATTATTCTTTTACACACAAATATTAACATATGTCAATGATTTTCAATGTACATTATTGATCTATTTTCCTAAAAAATTAAATTTCCTTTCTCGATTTTTTTTTTGATTTTATTAAGTGAAACAATAAGTATGCAGCACTTACGCATTTTCCAATGGCGTATTTTTTGGACATACGCAAAACTGTTATGCACTTGCGATTTGTAAAATAAAAATAATTTTTTATTATAGGCAGACAAAGTTAAAATGGAAGTTTCATTAAACTGTAAATATACTTCATAATAGCTCTTGCCATAGAATCAGTCAGAAAATATATTACTTTCCTATCAATAATCCATAGTGCGTGTTCAATCTTAAAACTCACTGAATTTTTTGTATTGTGTGTATAATTGATAGTGCGCACAGGCCAAATAAGTTCTGAAAACCGACCAGACCTTTTCAATATTTATAGCTTATGAGACGCTCGTACTCAGATTTATATGTACTTAAGAATTTTGTGCGTGTTCAAAATTTTTGCTGCAAAATAGCTAAATTGATTGTACGTCTTCTTGTTCTTTATTTTCATCTTTTTCTTGTCCTTCATCTTCATCATCTTCTTGTTTTTAATCATCATTGTCTTCTTCTTGTTTTTTATCATCACCGTCTTCTTCTTGTTCTTTATCATTGCTTTCATTTCGTTTTTCAACCTCTTCTTCGTTTGAATCTGAGCTATTGTAAATTTCTACGGGATTTAACTCTACTTTGATGTATTCAACATCATAATCATCTTCTTTTTCATCCTTTGTTTCATCTATAGCGAAGAAAGAAGAATTAAGAACGAAGCTCTCTTCATCGGCTTTGTCATCCGATTCAAAGAAATCGGGCTTTTCCTCAATGATCGGTTTTGCGATAAGAAGAACATAATAAGAGTCGTCTTTCTTGCACAAAACATGATTAAGGAATATTGGATTGTTGCGGATTTGTGGTAAAAGTTTCTTTGGTAAATAAGCTTCAAAGCCAACTCTCACAGCCTTTGAAACTTCGTCATCTAAATCGATATGCCTTGTTACAGAGAACAGAAGCCTTCCATTGATTCTCAGGATTTCATAGTTACCGTCACTCATATATAAATGTGCGAGTAAACAGCCGAAAGCTATCCATGCTTGTATGTGGTGCTGCGAGAGATCTATTTTATAAGACCAAGAAATTGGTGTTAAAGAACGTGAATCAGCGAATAAATCGTTATTGAATTGTCTAGTTTCAAGATTGTACAATAAATTTGAAAGATCAACTTCACCGCCGCCATCAAGGATATCATGAATGCGAATAAGGACATCAGAGATTGGTGCAGAATTGATTGGTGTAACTATGCGTGTTTCTTGAAAATTATAATGTACTTT
Organism: Trichomonas tenax; assembly: GCA_023091735.1. Taxonomy (NCBI): domain Eukaryota; phylum Parabasalia; order Trichomonadida; family Trichomonadidae; genus Trichomonas; species Trichomonas tenax. The sequence continues at coordinate 9,595 of JALKBU010000523.1, forward strand.
TTGAGGAATGAAGAATTTGCTGCCTTCGCCCATTGTTGGGAAATGATAAACTTTTTGGCCGAGATAGTAAAACTTGAAAACAAATGGATAAACTTTTGTGCCATTGTAATGATCAACAAGAGACTTGTAAAATGTCTTAAATGATTCAACATCGATAAACGATTCTTCTTGGGTCCTGCAAACGAAACATCTATCAATATGAAAGGGATGTTTCTCATTCATCATAAATTGGAACATAAACAGATAAAATGATCGAGGAAGCTTCGTGATACCGTATTTTCGATAGATTTCATTGTTAATTAAAGCATTGTTGCAAACGGAAAAGAATGGTATATATTCTGGATATAACTTAACAAAATTCTCTTCTAAATCCTTTTCGAAGCGCTCTTCATAGCATGCAAGTTTCAACAAAACAACTCCGAGAGCAGGTGAATAAGGAGTGTGAGGATACTCATAGAAATGCTTATAGGCCGCCAAAACATCAGTAGAAACATGTTCAAGTGTTGAAAGAATCCAATGTTGCATGTTAACAGGGAAAGGAACTTTCTTCTTATTTTGAAGAACTGGAACTATGAAATCTGTGATGACCATTTCCGGCTGAACAATGCAGAGATGATTTAAGAAGCAAATTGCTGCTCTCATGTTACGTCCAAATCCTTGCTTGAAACTAAACGGAATAATTTTCCCGATCGAACGATATCTATAACTAATGTTAGAGAACGTTGCAGTGTTATTTCTGAAAGTGATCATCTGTGATTTTTCGCACCGATATGTTTCAGTAAGATTGTCAATAATAATTGTATCCTTGAAAGAGAATTCTGGAATATAACTGAAAATAATGAAAAAACCATCAGATTCGCTTTTAAGGAAATCGATCCTGTAAGGAATTAATGTTGATGGCTCATTTTGAATTCTTTCTTGAATATCAGTCGACAAGGCTTTGAAGCAAAAATCAATGACAGATTTGGACAATTCCTTGCTTGAAAATGCGTTTTTCAAGTGCTCCGAGAAACGATAATCGAGTTTGACTTCAAACATCTCATTTTCAACCGTATCCACGATGATTTCAGTCATTTTCGGAATGAAATAAGGTGAATTGATATCAGGCAATGGCAAACTGTTTGCGAAAAGTCTTCTGTTGATTTCATTGTTCTTTTGTGTGATGATATTATAATTGATCATCTCAGAGAAAGTTGTTGGCCACGTTGGAGAGATTCTTCTGTATTCAGGATGCGCGTAAGCTGCCATATTGTACAGATCTGTGACGAAAAATTCATGGAAGTAGTTGTAGAAATGGAACATGTCAACAATACTCGAAGATGAATTAAGATGGATTGGAAAAGAAACACTTGTCATTGATGTTGTGTTCGTTACTGTTATTACTCCTTTATTGACTGTTCCACTCATAAACTGCAAACCAACTGGTGCATCGTTAACGCATGTGTGTCCTGGATAGTCAACTCCGTAATTGAAATCTCCACAACGATAACCGAACTTCCAGTTTTGTTTATAAAATTCATGCTGATTTAGAACTTCTGCATTATTTTCAACCTTCAAAAACATTGAATTCCCATCCAAAATAATTTTTCCTCCGCTGTACGGAATATCGAAGTCGTAATCAACTTTTTGGATAGTTACTGCTCCTTGTATGTTGCATTCAGCAGTACAGGTGAAAATAAATTCATCGATACATGTATCAACAATGTAATAGAAGTTCTCTAAATTTATGTCTTCTTCATCATCTCTTGCTAAGTAAGCATATGTTGCGCCATCTTTTTTAGTGATGTATAATGAATAGCGGCCAGATTCAACTGGCAATCGACAGAACTGTATTGACATTGAATAGTCTGATATTAGATTAACCTGGCATTCAACCTCAGTCGTGAAATCAATTCTTATTGATTTGTGATCTTTGACATTAATATATGGAAGGAAGAAAGAACTATCGAATGAAGAAAATTGAGTTTCTCTGTAGAAGGTCTTAATGAAGTCCTTTGATCCAACAATATTCTGCCAATCAGGAGTTTCTCCCATCAAATATTTTTCGTGAACAGTTCCAGATTTCACCGTTGAAGCATCAATACTCGTGAGTTCTGATTTTACAACAAAATAGACTTTGACATATGTTTGCATTGCATAAACAAATAAAGCTGATGATGAAGCTTGTTGAACAATGATCTCGTTTTTAGTGACAAGCACACGAATTGGCAATATCGCATTATATACAATGAATCTGACACTACGAGTGTCCGTGCAAACGCCAATTGATACCTTTCCAATAGACTTTTCTGCTGTTGCGTTGATATAAATGTTGTCGAGCAAACAAGGATACAAAAACAAATTTTGATCATTGGAGAGATAAACATCATTGATATCGAAGAACTTGCTGTCGATTTTGATGAAGTTCTGTGTCTGAGAGAACAAATCAGAGATCGTTAATATCTTTGTTTGAACGAATTGCGGATTTTCAGTTCTTTTGAGTTCTGGAAGCGGAACTTTCTCAAATAGATTATTATCCATTCCTCGGACGAAGTTCATTGTAGGAACAGAAAAAGGAGTTCCTTTGTATTCATAAACCATGAATTCTGGAGAAATGGCGATGAGTTTAACAATCTCGTTCGCAACAATGAATTTGTCTCCAACAAGAGCAGGAATAGAAGCTGATGAAAGAATAAGCGATGTCACAAGTTCGCAGACTGCAGTATTCGCAAATATTTCATCAAAATGTTCATATGTAAGCAAATACAAAATGCGAGAAATTTGATGTGTGTATCGATGCGATCTGTCGTAATGCATTTTGCTTGAATTCGCGTGTTTATCCAATCCAAAAACAGAAGATAAAGATTCGCATACTTTCAGAATTTTTGGTCCAAGGGTCCACTTTGCGTTTGTGTTTTCAATGATAGTTCTCAATGACATAACGAGAGGAGGAATGTCTAAATCTAAAGTCTTGATTGTGATGTTGGAAATAACATCGTCTTTATTTGGAATATTCCAATCATAAACAGTGAGCGTGGCCAAAATAAGCTGCGCAAGAGATCCAATCAGATTGGAAGGTTGATATTGAAGTCCAAAGTATTCATTAATCAAGTTTGAAGCGAATTCAGGAGTGATTGCAAATTTGTTGATTTTTGAAATATAAACTTCAATGAAAGACTGAAACTGAGTGATTGTATGATTCGGGAAATCAGCGTGAATAATTATATTCAGATTTTTGAGCGATTCTTCTGGAGTAAGTTTTGGAACATTATAACATAAAGCTTCGTATGCTAACAAAGAAGTTTCGTATGTTAAAAATGATTTTTTGAGAATATCTTCTGTGTTGAGAACAACATTATCGAAAATATGATTCGGGTGTTGGAATAAATTGAAAAGCATAGAATTGTAATAGTTCTTTCTCAGCAACAAATTGAAGAGCTTCATGAAATAAGGCTTCCTGTAAAAATCATGAAAATACAGATTCAAGAATATTTTGTCTAATAAAGCATCTTCCATTTTATGATACTTTTGGTATTCATAAAGGGATTCATTGCGGCAGACATGAATAATTTCATCCATATTCGATGTGGTTGCGAATAGGGATCCCTCCAGGACCCCATTTTCTTGCGTGATTCCTTCAGAAGCTGGATTATTCGTGATGAATTCGTTTGTGATAAAAATTGGATCAAAATTAGATCGTTTCCAGTAATACTTTCCATTCGGATTTATGTTTGTTTTTGGATTGTAATAAAATGTTGGCATTAAGTAATCACTGAGATTATTTGCAGCATAGTTGTAGAGCTGATCCTCGAATGGCTTAATGTAATTGAGATTCTCGAAGATTGACTCAAGAATATCAATTTCTTTGCAGATATTATCATGAGACAAAATTGATGAAATATATTCAATGTAGTTGTATGGACATTGAGGCTTAACTTTGAAAATTTGGACAACATTTGCTGGACATGAATAATATTGCAATTCATCCAACAAATGAAGAGTGAATTTCGTGAGAGTGGCGGTGTCCAAATCGTCCTTGAGCTTCGCGATATCGAGTAATTCAGGTATATTTTCGATCATCATTTTATACTTTTCATTAGTACTGTCGTAGAGAATGCAGTATCTTGAGACTTTCTTGAGATCTTTAGAGTGAACAGCAAGTTTCGCAGCAGCATATGGCCATTCTTCTTCCAACGAAGGGAATACGTCAACAAGTTTTGCAATGTAATTGTTTGATCGTTCTGATGCATCACGTATCAATTTCATAATAGCTGGAACGATATATCCGTATTCAAGGAACTTGACAATATCCAATAAGAAGTCAACTAACACAACGCAGAAATAATAAGTTTGAGTGTTGTAAAATCTTTCAGATGATGTATACAATGATACAATTATTGGATCTAAAATTCTATCTTTTGGGCTTTTGAAAATTAAACCACTTGGAATGTCTTGCATATTATCATACTCACTAACAATAAGATTAGGAAGGACAAAGAAAAATTGATTTGTAGTCGGATCGACACAGTAAAAAGATTCATCTTTTATGGTTGTTAGCATTTGAATTTCCCTTTCAGAAGGATTTTCTATCAACTTAAAGCTGCTATCTTTTGCAAATTCATATAACCTATTATTGTTTTCTTCTGCAACTAAAAGTTTGTTCCTTCCTGCAAAAAGATCTCCATTAAACATTATATCCAAAGTTTTGATAACAGATAAATCTTGATAGGAAAGAAGTAGAAGAGGTTCCTCTGACTTTTTAGCAACAACAAGTCCGTTTGTTATCGCAATCATTTTTTTAACTTCAGTCAATTCCGAATTAATGCAAACAATTTGTCCGCAATCCTTTTTTATCTTGAAAATTCCGTGTTCATTTGAAATGTAAAAGTGTTCGAATGCAATTTGTACATTATTTTTCTCAGCATTGAGTTGACCATTTGGCGTTATACAATAATAAGATTTTTTCAAGTGAAAATTGTATTTGTATTCGTATTCAAGAGGAATTTTGCAATCAGATTTAATATATTTGTGCAGAAAGAGCAAAGTGGCAATTGCATCTCTGCGTTGTGTTAATTCTTCATATATTAATGAAATGTAACTTTGAAAATTAGGATTTTCGAACGCTTTCTCCAATACTTGCTTCAAGACAATATTCTGCTTGAAAAGCCATTCAGGTTCATCTAGAGCAGCATTTTTCATTTCATTTAAATGAGGAGAAAGTTGGAAGAGTTTATCAAAGATAATTGGTTCAATGAGATCTTTAATTATTATAGAGTCTGCATCGGATTCAGCTGTAAGTAAACTATATTTTACTGTCAAATCATCATCTTCCTCTTCGCTTTTGTTGTTTTGAGATACATGATCGTTATCATGCGATTCTTGTTCGTTATCATGTGATTCTTTTTCATCTTCACTTTCATTAGATTCTTCGTTGCTGTCATTAGATTCTTCTTCCCTACCGCGTGATTCTTGTTCATCATCATTTTTTTCATTCTTTTCTTCTCCACAATTATATGTTAGAGTAATTGAAATTTGTTTATTTATTTCAAAAATCGCAGCTTTTCGTCTTTGATCAGCTTGTGTGTATATGGAAAAGGGCTCGTTATCAATCCGATAAAATTCATTCAATAGCGATGAAGGATAAGAGCCAATTCCATAACTTTTCATTTTTGACACTTTTTAACGACTATTTTTTCCTCATAACTTTTCATTTTTGTCAAATTTATATTTTATTTGTCAAAATATTTTTACATACTAACTATAGAGCACTATTGTATAGCCATTTAAAACCTAATTTTGAAACATTTTTGAGATTTGAGCTTATAATTTTTTTGATATTTAATATAAAAAAATGTTTGCAATGTAATACCAAGTTGTTTGCATGGCCATTGCATGATTATAGGCTATGTCTAAAATAATAATTTGTTTCAAATCGTTGAAAATACAAAAATTTAATCGTATAAGCATAAGAAAGATAAAGAAAATTATACTGGGGAGTAGATCCAGAATTTTGCCGATGCATCTCCTGAACCGGAGCAGAATTTCTGTGAATTTGGACAAAAATCAACAGTGATGACAGAATTAGAGTGTATAGAGATAGAATAAACCATTGTTTCTGTCTCTAAGTCCGTGATGCAAATCATTTTATCCTTCGAGCCGCTTACGAGGAATTTACTAGTATAATCGGCAGCAATTGTAAGAACAAAGTCTGTGTGTCCGGTAAGAGTCTTCCTGTGTGTGATATTCTTGAAATCTTCAGATATAGTCCAAAGTTTAATGGTTTTGTCGAGTGAAGCTGTTGCAATCTTCCTGCTTCCGTCGTAGAAATAGATTGAATAGATATCCTTTTCGTGAACTTCTTTCCTCAAAATCAATTGTTTCGTTTCAATATGCCAAAATGCAATAGTTTTGTCGATATAACCAGCAGCAATGATCTTGTCATCGCTGGATATAGAAAGACAAACAGGGCAATGAGCTTCAATTGGACCGCTTGTTGCAGCGAGTTCTGCAATTTTTTCCTTTGTATCGAAATTGTATAAGAAAATCGGTCCTTCGTTTGCAGCTGCGGCTAAATATCTTCCGTTCGTTGTCATCTTTAAATCTAAGATTGTTTTTCCTGTATTTACCTGATAAATTGTTTGTCCATTCTCGATGTTAAAGCAGCGGATATACTTGTCTTCACCTCCAGCAACGAGAATTCTTGAATTTGGAGTCCATGTTAATGCGCGAACGTACTTATCTTGTTGATCACTGTCTTCGATGATGTATTCGAAAGCAGACTCCCAATTGGAGATGTCGTAGACACGAATTGATCGATTCGAACCAAGTGCAACGTATTTTCCATCTGGCGAAAAGCAAGTTTTGCAAATTACCGAGGTGTCCTCAATTTCCACTGTGAACTCGATTTTAAGTGGTGATTTGATCGCTGAATCTGGAACGAGAGGAGTTAATGTAAAATCATGAGTTGCTTCTACAGTTTCCGGCTCGTCTTGAAATACAATGCCTTTAGCTCTGTATTCGTCCCTGAGGCGTTCGATGTCATCAGTCACTGTCGTGATTAATCTAACTTGCTGCTCGATTTTGCAGCGAAGATCGTCGCACTGTTCTTTGAGCCGCGCTTGCTCTTGCATCATGCTCTCGAATCCGTTATTGACTGCTTCAACGAGGTTCTTGAATGGAAAGTTCTGCATTAATGCAAATTTGTTATCGGCTTGTAAAGTGACTGTCACGTTTTAGTTTCAATTGCAGAAAATTGAATGCTTTAGGTGCCAATTACCTTTTAAACATCCTCGATTTTGTCTGTATATATCAAATAACCAAAATTTGATTTTGTTTGGGAATATCTAAATTGAAAAATATGAGATTGAGCATCATGGCACCTCTAAAAATACTACAGACACATTTTTCTATTTATATTCTATGTATTTTATGCTATTATCGCTAAAATATTTCGATAATTTCTCCAATTAATTCGATTGAAAAAATGCAAATATGAGCTTAATAAAATACTATTCAAAGATGTTACTTTTGTGATGTCTATTATGATCGAATAGCATAATATTTTCGAAATCAATTTATAAGCTATTTTCAATCTCATGCGACATATTCGTCTATTAAGTGACACTTTAAGAATAAACGAAAAAATCTATATAATGCATTCAATATTAATAATAGTTATTGTTTTCTGATAATTTGATTTTGATTTTTTAGTTTATTTTTCTAAAGTTAAGATTGAACTGCGTACACATAGTGTTTGATATTAAACTTTGAACTGAATACGATACACTAACGTAAATACTTTAAACACACTTTTTGGTAATTCGAATATATTAATCAACAATGATTGATGTATACTTTAAAATTTTAAAGCCCAAAATGGATAGAATTTATACATCAAATGTGATGTTATCATTTTGAGTTATTGATTTGAAATTTATCTATAATTTAAACGTAACATGAACCTACCTTTTCGTTTTCTTATCTAATTATTATAATTATTTCGCATTTACTTCGTATTTTGTAATTTCATATCATAACATTTCGACGAATTTTAGACATTTCTTATGCTCATCCGTACATCTTAGCATCTCCTTTAACAAAAGACTACAGCCGGAAGGTCAGAGCATGGTGTTGTCGGTGGCGACCTCATCTTGATCTCCGCGGGCAATTAAATTTTTTATACGCAAAGTCAGCGAAACTCGTTTTTTAACTCACTCGATTAACTTCTTGCTAAGTTATTGAACCCTAATGTCCAAAATCCTGTTGTGCATGGGATATTAAAGAATTAACTAACAAAGTCTATATTTCATTAAAATAATAGATATATCTTGCATCAAAAACATTGATTTGCCATGATGTGCTTTACTCATTATAATATATTCACATTGTATTGCTCAATCTCATAAGCTTTTAACATATTACATTTTTGAGTCCTTTCAATATTTGAGAAGACATGCTGTCGAGATATTAAAATGCTTAATATACCATTATGAATATGTTTATATTATATTGTAAACTATACAATAATCTGACTCATAGAATATATTGTGAGAGCGCATACGAAATGTGTTATTTATATTGACTATTATATGTGCATTATATCATCCTTTTACGTCATTCAATATTTGTGAGTGTTTTTTCTGATAATTCAAAAATGGCATATCAAATAACTACGTAAATCTGGTATATGCATAATTCCTTAGTAATATTTTTAAATGTTGAAGAGCATCGTAATTTTTCTCAAAATCTCAATAAAAACATATAATGACGAGCATCTAACAATATATTATGATTTATTTTGATTTTTATTCATCATCTCAATATTTTTCTCTTCTCAAATCTTGTTTTTGCATAAATTAATTCGGTAATTGATATAAATTATATTTCCTATATTTAATATTTTATTTAATTTGACATATTACTGAAAAGTGACAAGATATCTTCATTGTTTTAAATCTTATTAATTTATATATATATATATTAATAGTGCAATCCAAATACCTAATAAAATTATCGATTAATTTTAAACTTTTATATTTCATTTTCTTATTGATTATTGGTAAAATGTTATATTTATTCATTTGACTCGTATATCTAATATGATTGCTCTTAAGATGTACTTTTCGTGTTTGTTAGTACACAAAATCGATAATTATCAAATTGCATAAGTATCATCAAAAATGATCAATTAATAACGCAAGCTCTCCAGAACAGCGAATTTCTGGAGAATTTGTGCTATGAATTGATCATTTTTGATGATAAGAATTAACGGATATTTATAAATCGTTAATTGCTTTAGTTGTTTAATAACATGACAAACATTTGCTCACCGGCTATCTGTATGTCATGCTATTAGACAACTAAAGCGAGTATTCTAAATCGATGAATGAAATATTTTGATTCATGGCATTTTCTACGAGTCTCTGAGGTTGCTAAGGCACCATATGTCTATAGATGGAGCTCTGGCACAATAGTCCGCAGAACTATCTATATATCACCCACACTCGGAAAATCAACATTCCAATCATCTTGGCGAAGTGTCTCTCTCAAGGGGAGTTAAGACTCCATGTAATTAATGATTATTCAGTTTTAATATGGGTATCTGTAAAGTATGATCTCAAGAAACTATGTTAATCAGCCAACAGAGTGTGAGCTTTATGGTAGCTCAAAAATTACAGAATCACGCAATTTTGCTTTCTTTTAACAGAAACATCTATATTTCAATCTATATTATCCTTCTGCATGCACAAGAGGACAACGGAGAATGGAATATAGTTGTTTATAGTTATTTTTCAATAATTTGATAATATTAAATAGAGTTTTGATACTTTTGATTGGCGATGAGAAATGTACAGTGTGTATGAATGAATTCTACTTATGCTTATTAGTCTATATCGTCAATATTGAAATAATCAGTATTAATTGCTTAATAAAAAAGACTAATTTTTTATGATTAGATTGTAAATGTGCATTATAATATGTGCACGTGTTAAAAATACAATTTTGATTTTTTGACATTTTGATGCAATCACTTTACATTGTCAAAATTATATATCATAAGCATTTTTGCTATTTACGCTGTTTCTGATAAGTTTCTCTGTGCAGGAAGGATGCACACGTATACAAAATAATATATACTGAATAGCATCAAAATTTAAGTGAATATTTTTAATATTTTCTCATTCACATCCATATACATGTTGGGTGCTCAACGCAGCAGGCGAAAGCATGTAACCAAGTACATATGTTATGAAATAAGAGATTTGAGAAAATAATTTTTTATTTTTCTGAATTTGAGGCTTGTGAAAGCGCACAAATGACACACTCTCATATGAGTAGTATAGTTTTACTTTTAATCTTACATAGCATATGATATTTTTTTGATGAATCTAATCATATGTTATAATTAGCTATTTATGATAAACAAATGCTCTACACACACTACAATTTAGTGCTTCATGTCAAACAATCCCCAATCACTCTTCTGAATATAAGATATTACATATTTTTCATAAAATATTATAATAAACCATCAAAAACTGTGGGCATGTAATAAGACATCTTTGAATAGCATGCAGACTTCTTAAATACACACAATTTCATGGATTAAGCAATCATAATAATTCTAGCATCGGGAGAATGCACATTAGCACAAATATTTATACAAAGGCAACAACAACATACAAATTGATGCACTCCAAATAACACATCGGTATTCAGTCACTTTTGAGATATTAATTTAGAGTGTATCTCGACAATGCAGCAATATATTTTTGTTAAATTTTTTCTATCTATTATACACACTATATAATATTCATATATCTATTCAACAGTTTGATATCCCTCTTCAAATCTTGATTTGTCAAAATATTGTTTTGAAATCTACATCTTTTTTCTACATATTGAATTAAACACATTACAGACATATTAAACACATCTAATAGTATCTGACAATACTGATTGAATCGAAGAATAACGACATAAGCCATTATGCATAGATCAGATTATCTTGAAAAATTGTGTTTGGAGGAATTTAAACCGTTGATCATATAACACACAACAAGCAAAAGCTATTTCCTTAATATTGCAAAATCAAGTGAGATTCTGTTATTTTGATATCCAATATATAGTTTATAAAATTCATTCAAAACTCAATATATTCATCAGAAGAAACTGTCTATGATAATGGCTGTTTAGAAATTCCTTTAAACCTCTTCCTTCCCCAAAACTACAAACTACACCAAAAATTGTCGGTATAGTTTGTCTTCTCCTCATGCCAAATTTCAAGAAAAAGTTTAACATTTGTATTAAATTTTACGATAAATAGTCTCAATTATATCCAAAAATGATATACTAAAAAGATTATTTTACAAATTCTCGATAATAAACGCAAAATTGAGAAATTTAAATCCGAAAACAGCGAAAACATTCCTAATATTGGTTTTCAAGGTACAGTATTATATCTGTTTTTAAGCAATTCAATAATATTTTTGACAAACTGAAAGAATTGAGTGCGTTTTTATTGAATCATCCGATGATGTATACTGAGATATGCATTATTACATCGATTATATCTTTAATAAAATTGAATATGCGGAAGTTTGAGATGTTTACAAAATTCCCACATATGCTTTGCTCAATATCATATTTCGACTAACAATTTTAAGTAAAAAAATATTTGATAGTTATTCAAATAATTGAGGGAATATATTAGCATTTTGTTGGTGTTATAATGATATATAAGGTCTAAATATGACGAAATGCATAATAGATTGATTTATTTGAATTTTAGAATTTCTGCATTGTTTTTGTGTATAACAAAGCATATTGGGATAAAATTGAATTGAATATTTTTGACATTTTTCAAAATGAATGAAAAAATATGCGAGACATTGATGAATCACAAGTATCAGCTGTTAAATTACTTGAACAAAGGTGCCTGTGGATGGGTGTTCACTGTTTACAGTATTAAATATAATGCAGAGTTCGTTTGCAAAGTTTCTTTCCAAAGTTGCCATGATTTGACGATTGAGAGATCATTCAATAGGGAGGTTACTGCTTTGACAAAACTTGTGCATCCAAATATTGTGCGTATATACGATGTATTCAAAAATGATGATCTAATGTTCATCATTATGGAATATTGTAAGAGAGGAAGCTTATTGGACCGCTTAAAAAACAGTGCTCAGCCAATGGACCCTAAGCTATTGGAAGATTACGCTAGAGAAATAATCGAAGCATTAGATTACATGCATTCGAATGGATTTGCACACTGCGACATAAAGCCAGCCAACATAATGATAGATGAACATGGTAGAGTTAAGTTGGCTGACTTTGGACTTTCACATCCGGTAAATCCATCTGATGCGTGTCAGTTCTGCGGTTCACTGAACTACATGTGTCCTGAAATCCTCTGTGGAACACATTTTGACCCATACAAAAGCGATGTGTGGGCGCTCGGTGTAACTTTATATCTGATGCTTACTTTGAGTATTCCATATAAGGGGAAGAGCTACCAACACGTGATGAAAGAGATAGATGCAGGATACACACCTATTGACGATTACAAAGAAAAATCACCAATCATCGTGAAAATTATTGAATATTGTCTCCAAATTAACCCAGAAGATAGAACAACAATAAAAGGAATCAAAAAGTTATTAGAGAAGTCTAAACCTGTTATTCAAAAGCATGATTCACTCGGAGTTTGCAAACTCATCAAAAAATCGTCCAGAATCATTGTACCTGGCAACAGAAGGCTCACAGTACATATTTACTAAATCTTGTTTATATTTTTTGATAATTTTCCAATTTTTTCGGAATTTACTTCAATTAACATGATTTTCTCTTATAGAACATCATATTTCTCATTGGTTAAATGAATTCTCTATGCTAGAGCATTAAATAATTAATTTTGTCATAAATCATGACATTATTATTAAATTTTGGATTTGTGACCATTTTACTTAGTGAATTATATCAAAATTTGTCAATTAATTAGATATTTCAACGCATGAAGTCAATTAAATAATCAAATTCTATGCTGTTAATGAAGATTGTTCCGGAATGATATGTTTTTCTTTTATAAAGGATACTGTTAATTATGTATTTCATATTTTCAATCTTAAAACTCTTTAGCAATGATCTTTTATTCACAATTAAAGAGAATATATTACTTTACCTTTATAAATCATCTAAAGTCTTTGATGGGCATATCTGGAACGTGCTACTACAAGTCAACACATGATTCATAGATGGTATTATGGCGAATAAAAGCAACTTTAATTTATATATTTTACTATTGCTGCTCAATAAAGAAATACAAAATACTCAATTGGTTCTGCTATGAGAATTCTTTTGTCAAGAAAAAAAAATTCTTAAATACTGCCATTATATATATTCTGCACATTTGAACAGCTTTGTCCAATCTCATTTCATATCTATCATATGCATGATGAGTTTTCAATGATGAATGCATATTATAATTAAATGAAATGCCTTTGATTATGTAATAATCATTCATTTTTGACAATATGATGCCCCCAAGAGCAATGACTCTAAGTACCGAGAACATGATCAAGGGTCTAAATAACTGGAATTTTGCTTATTGTATATTAAATGAAATTGGGAATGTAAAACTCGTTCTTGTTATAAAATAACAAAAATTGAATTTTCAAAAAAAGAAAAACTTCGAAATTAGAGTTCATGGACTTTAAAATGTTCCTCAAAACTAAAGGAGTACAAGATATTGCAATAATTGACTGCAATTTTATTATTTTCCTCGAAAAAATTTAACCATAATAATGATGTCACTCACAGACGCAATTTAAAAATATTTTATGCTCAGAATGACAAAAATGCATTTCATTCTAACGCTCAAAGATCAGAACTTGATTCTATACATACTTTCAGTTTTCTTTGATTAATTACATGTATTTGGATGCTAAAGAGGTTTATTGACACAAGCAAAAACAAAATCCATTTGATTCTCCATTATCAAACATCAAAAAGAGTTATTTATCAAACAAAAGCAAAAAATGATGTTTATTCATTCAAATGAAAATGAGAAGAATAAGACAAAGATGTATTCAAAAGAATCAAATATCATGATTTCAAGAGTGATATATCATACAGCATAAACGATAACAATATTCCATCAATGAATGTTTTTGATAAAGCAGAAAGTCAAGAAGTTCCAAAAAAGAAAACTAATATGTTTTTAATTGTTTGTTTGGATTAAAATAATCAACAATTTTTGTTTAACAGCATGTGACAGCATATAAATGCATCATTGAGTTAATTTTGCAGACATTCTTAGGGACAATTGTTTCTTCATATTGATATTCAATGTGACATTTTCCTGTGTTGAAATATGAAAAATTGATATTAAATCCATTTTCAATTTTGTTGCTCGAAGATAAGATGCAATTATCTGTTGTTGTTGAATCAAAATAGCATGAATTCAATGTGATGGTGGTTGAAGCACCATCAATAGAAAAAAGAGGATCTCCAATGTTTCCATAAATACAACAATTTTCGAATTTTAAATTTTTCTGGCCTCGAATAATGCCTGAAGATGTTGTATATATTCTTTTGTTTCCAATGATAGATGTTGATATAATATTCGCTGATGTCATTGAATGAGGAGCAAAAACACTATATTTTTTTTGTGAATTATTTTTGATATTATTGTACTTGAATGAAATATCATCGTTTTGACCTACTTGATGTCCATAAGCTGAATATTGATTGCATTTATTATTTGTTATATTGACATTAGAAATGGTTTCAAATCCTGTACGAATAAAAATAGTAATACTTCCAACGTCAGTATTTCTTCCGCATGATGAAACCGATGAAAGATTAAGAAAAAGTGTGTTCGATGAACTGCTTGGCATTTCAATACAAAATGCAACGCCAATACTCAAATCATGGGTTGACTTGTAGTAGCACGTTCGATCTTGAATGAAGTGGCCTTGACTCTTAAAAGAAAGAGAACCACCAACTTCATATTTTGGATTATCGCACTCTGTGAATGATGAATCTTCAATCAAAAGTATTACATTATTACTGGAATCAACTCTGACTGCACTTGATGTATCGATTTTGGAAAATTTGCAAACCTTTAAGTAAAAGTTTCCTTCTGTTGCACTGAAGTATGTTGTTAAGTCAGATTTCGTTTCATGTTGTATTGATGAGTCGAAGTAATCGTTCCAATCGTTAAAAATTCAGAAAAAACAAACAATGAATTGTTTTACATTGAAAATAATGAAGATTTTTGACAAGTAAATCATTTAAAATACATTTTGTCATGTAAAGTCATATTTCCAACAAAGTGTTTCATAGTAATTCATTTATTTTTTATTTGCTTTATAGTAACAAGTTTTTTTATGATATATGTAAAGTTTACGTATCAGTTTTGATGTTTGCAAATGAAATCCTTCGTTTGATGCAATGTTTTTATTACGAATCCATGATCAGCATATAGTGAGAGCAAATTATTTAAAGTTATAATAATAGAAAATTAGTAATCATATTTTCTTTCTGTTCCTCCCACAAATTACAAAGTTTTTTGTGCTCGGCCTCGTTTCTCATTTCTTCAGGTGACTCCTATCACCCCTTGAGCTTCTGCACAAAACTGGCGAGTTCGTTCATTTCGTCCATCTGCTGTGAGGACCTCTCGTGGAGGAGAGGACCATCGTGCGCTCTGATATTTGTTGCAATGTATGCGAGAACGGACTGTTCGAATGTCATTCATGGTATCTTCTGCCTCTTTGAAGATTGAAGCATCGACGATATCATACGATGCTAGCATCTTCCTGATCTTAGCCCCGAATTCTGCTGAGTGCTTTGCAACATGAGCGATGATGTCTCTTGGGCGAATGAGTTCTGCCTGGAGAGATTCTGCGAGTTCTGGACATCCTAGAACAGAGACTCTTGGAACGAATGTGAATGCATGTGGGCGTGTCAGACATGAACTTCTGGTGATCCTTGTTTGTGTCGAGATACCCGAATGCTGGTTCTCCTTCGAAGTCTTCGCATCTTGGAAGCATTGGGTCTGGGAGATAATCAGCATCCCTGAAGGCTTCATCGAGCTTGAGAGAAGCATCTAAGACTTGGATGTTGAGATTGAGCTCCTTCACAAGCTCTCGGAGCTCTGAGGACTTTTCGGACCACTTCTCGATCGATCTGCTGTGATTCGAAATCTTTGGAAGAAGGAATTCTGGCTCGCTCTTCGTCTTGAGGCAGATGATGACATTCAATAGCTCCAGATCCAATGGCGACATGATTGTGATGTATCCTGTTGTGAAAACTGGTGGCAGCTCTTCCTTCTTTGGCTTCTTTTCCTCTGTTTCCTTCCATTTGCCTTGCCCTCTTCTTCGCCTTTAGACTCATTCTTCTCTTCGTTCTTCACTTCATCTGCCTTTGGAGCCTCTTCTTTTTTATGTAGCTCTTCTTCCTTTGCCTGCTCTTCTGACCTCGGTTCCTCTGACTCTTCTCCGCCCTCTTTAGCAACCGAGATTCTCAATTATGTCTCTTCGATGACTGTTGAGAAGTTGGTGTGTCGAAGAACTCAAAGAGCTTCTAAACAACAGACTTATTTCCAGAGAGATCTGCACCTCTGGTGATATGCGTGAATTTTGCATTTTGGATTTTGACTTTATGCTTCGTAATCTGACCATTGTCAAATATTTATTGTCACATAGTCAGAAAATCAAAAAGTTTTTCGGTAGTCAGAATTTATGAAGAGGGAGAGAAATCCTTGTTACTTCAAGCCAAAGACCGATAATCCTAAATCCAATTATTACTTCGAGCCTCCGTATGCTTTCATATGGCATGATAGCGCTCTTGACGTTTTTCAGTTTAATGAATCAATTATTAAAAAAGATCAAGAACTACCAGAGTTAGGTTCACGAGAAAAAGTCTTAACGTTTACAATAATAAGTGCTGTTGAAGGAATAGTTAAGCTAGATACATCAGCAGAGGAAGCTCATTATATATTTCTTTATGATAAAAAATTACATCGTTGGAAAGTAGGAGAACAGGATCTGATCCACATCAAAACCGATATCAACATTAAGATTATCAAAAAAGATCCTTTATTAGAAAATCGATTTTTTGTTATCTCGCCTGATAACAAGTTATACATCCTGCAATTTATCGAAATTGATAAAGCAAAAGTATCATATATAGGTTCTGGATTCTGTGATGTTTATCCATTCAAAGATAAATTAATTGCCAAAGTCTTAGATGATCCAAAATCAAAATCATCTAATGTAATAATCAAAACCCGATCAGATATCGGTAATTCTGAATATACCCTCTCAAATGTTTCCAAAGATGATATATTCTCATCAAATTTGCATTTTAATTCATTATCAAATACGGTAACGATTTATGAGAGCAGTCAGGATGCACAAGGAGACCCTTGCATATTAGCAAAGTATGATAACGCTCGTCTACTTTGTAATGGTATCAATTCGAAGTATTGTGTAATTTGTTCAGGAAATGATTATTATATTTGCGGAGCCAAAATTAATATCCCTGAGTCAATTACTGGAGATATAGTTCAAATACTATATAGCGATAGATACATTTGTATTTTCAAGCAAAATAATACCATGAATATCAAAAAGATTGGAGCAATTGATGAACAGAAGTATATTTATGAAGTCAAAAAATATGGCGAATCCATTCAGGCTGCCAAGGCTAAACTCGAATCAATAGTTCAAAAGTTCGATGCTTTTTTGCCTTCAAATCAAGGCGATTTTGAAGAAGCCCTTCAGCATTCGGGATTTGTTTTATTGAATGCTTGCTCTAACGGAAGGCTTAAAGCTGCTTTGGAAGCAAATCAAATTCCAGAACCACTGAAGCTCCAAATGGCAGTTGCTCTACTTGAAGTTGCAAGCCAAAAGTTCAGTGTTGCAGCGCTCCATGCTGCGCGAATTTACGCATCACTGCAAAGATCATCACCACTTGTCAAGTTGGTTATCGACAACCAATACCCGTACTTGATCGAAATGATCAAGAGCAAACGAAAAATTGCCACTGGAACTTATAATGAAGCCCTCAAACTTGCTAAGAAATCACTCGAAAAACTTATTTAATAATTTTGACGTGTAAATATATTTTTTGACGCTCAAATTGGGAAATTGGGCACAAACACGCTTTGTTAAGGCGATGGAAATGTTCTACAGGATGAATGAAAGCAAAAAAATAGTATTTCTTCATTGACGATGACTCAATCAAAAGTTTTTTCCTGAGTTTGATTCAATCGAAAGTTTTATCTGAGTTTAACTCAAACGAAAACAAAGCCTGTGGTCGCTTTTACTGTTCCTGGAACAGAGTCCTATACGGAAGCGATGATGATAAATGCTTATTATTCGCTCAGGGCGGTGCTGGCGTCCCTGTTTCCAACGGAGACATCAAAGAAATCGCTCTGCGCTTAAGAGAATGCAATATAAAGTACAACCAAAGACAATACGCTGGATCGATGAGATTCGTTAAATGCTCTGAAGATGCCATTAAGTAGAGATGGGAAAAAGCGTTTGTAATCGAAAAACACATTGAAGAATTCTTTACATCAGATTCGACTTGTGAAATCAATAATCGATTCGTTCACAAGCCTCCTGTTAACTTTCACTTCATGCCATCCGCTCAGATAATAAGATGCCACTACGGCATTAGAACAGATTGGATGAGAAAATCCGATTACGCGACTGTTTTTATTGATTAAAGTCCAATATCTTGAAAAGCATTTCCGACTCCATGTAGATCAACAATCATAGGCTCGAGATACAGATTTGGATGGACTATTACCGTTCGCCCAAAGAATTATGAATGTGAAGGAGTCCCTTCTTCATTCTGCGAAGATGCCTTTGATTCCACGATACGCTGATGACAAGGAAGAAGCTCCAATTGGAATCATGCGATATCTCTCAGATACTGCATTCATTAACATCATTTGTGATGATAAAATGAACGATTTGTCATTTGAGCACATCAGATCAACAAACAGAGACATTGCCTACGCAAGAATGAAATATCCTCCTGTGGAAGAATACAAATGGTGAAAAATATAATTCCAAAACGTTTATTCAATAAATTATTTTCGGTAAATAAAATTATGTTTTGTGTATTACATAAATCTCATGCATAAAGAAATTTTATAGAAATGTTATTATTTGATTGAACATATTTAAAATTAAAAAAAATTTATGTATTCTAATGATACGTTCATGTTTCATTATCCACACATACAAACGGAAAGATTTTTGGAAATCAGATTGAATAATTAGTAAAAATTAATCTTTTATAAAAGTATATTGGAAATTGAATATGAAATGATTGATTGAATAGTTCAACCGCTGATGAGAAATAGAAGTACATTAAGGAAATATAGTGTTACTGTAGGAAAAACATAAAATGAACTAAAATGCCAGCAATTGAAATTTAACATGTAAAGTTCAAATCTTTGACAAACAAATTCTTACATTGAGCACAAAATTGTAGAAAAAAAAGTAAGATTTATCAACATCTCTAGATTTTGGATAGGCGTTTACTTGCATCTCTCCATAGCAGCAAGGGCGAGCTTCCTGCCGAGTTGCTCGCACTTGGCAAGATCCTCATCCTTCGGGTTCCAGTAGGCCATAACTGGCTCATCGACTTCTGGGAGCTTCTGTGGCTTGACAATCTGGCTGCGGAGCTCGTTTGGAACGATCTTCTGCTGCCAGCCGTATGTGCCGAAGAGGCCAACTGGCTTGTTCTTGATGCCGAGGCATCTGAGGTAGTTAAGGTGCATTGAGATATCTGGAAGGATGTTCTCGTGGAGTGTTGAAGAGCCGAAGGCGACAGCGGCAGCATCCATAACCTCTGTAGCAGAGCGTGTGATGTGGGTCTTACGAGCATGCATCATGACGCACTCCATCTTCTCCTTGCAGACGCCAGAAGCGACGGCCTCAGCCATCTTCTCTGTGCCGTACCAGTTGCAGTCGTAGATGACAGCGACCTTTGGGTTTGGCTTGTAAGAAGCCCACTGTGTGTAGAGCTTGATAGCGTGCTCGAGGTCCTCCTTGCGGCGGAAGCCGACACCGTGAGCTGGGAGAACGTAATCAAGGCCTGGGAGCTTAGAAGCGACCTTAAGAGCGTTGAGAACTGGCTTGCCAAGGCGCTGAAGGATGTTAGCGTAGTAGGACTTGATTTCTGTGTTGAAGAGTCCCATATCGATCTCATCGACGAAACGCTTGTTAGAAGCGATGTGCTGCCCGAAGCAGTCAGATGAGAAGAGGATTTTCTGGGCTGGGAGGTATGTAACGCATGACTCTGGCCAGTGAGCCATTGGAACTCCAGCCAAGACAGCCTGGCGGTCACCGAGGCTGAATGGCTCGCCTGGCTTGACGATCTTAACGTTCCACTTGGAAACGTCGTAGAATCTTGCCATTGTGTTGTAGCACATCTTTGTCATGACAACTTCGATGTGTGGAGCCTTCTCGATGAGCATAGCAGCGCCAGAGGAGTGGTCTGGCTCAGCGTGCTGAACGATGATTCTCTTGAGTCCCTTCAAATCATTGCCACAGATCGATTGAAGGCGATCAATCCAGCCGTGTGCGAGTGTGTATTTGACAGCATCAACGACTGTTGGCTCAGACGACTGAATGAGGTAAGAGTTGTAGGAAGTGCCAACTGGAGATTGCATTGAATGGAACTCACGAAGGTCCCAATCGTTGACACCAATCCAAAGGATGTCGTCGCAGACCTTTGTAACGCCTAAATCGAGGGCGGAGAACATGCGGTGGCTCGAGTTGCTGAGCATTTTTTTTAAATAAACAAAAAAGTGCAAAAAATCAATGCTTAGCGGGCCCATCGAATTTTCTTACGAACCTCAATTTTTTCTATGAACTTCAATCGTCAAAGTTGGCCATCACTAATTATTGACTATGGACATAGAAAATATTAAAGAAAAAATTGATAGCTGAACCGAACACATTTGTTTAAATTATTTTTAATTTGGTGATTTTACAATCTCCATGATCTGTATATCAATATTTCACGGTTTATATCCGATTCTCTCTGACATCGGGGATTTCACACATAATTTTCTAATTTTTATTATAAAAATACGATTTTCTCATTATTTATTCATATAAATCAGTAAATTTATAATAATATTTATTTGACTTTGGATTTGCTGTAGAACAATAAATATTTTATTCGATAATCTTGAATTTTCAAAAAGTGGGCTCTTCAATATCGAGTCATAATCATAAATTTCGTTATTTCCTGAAGAGCTATTATCCGAAAAGTCTATTTATTACCGAATTTTCGAAAATTAAAATAATTCCATCATCGATTTTATGAGAAAAATGCGAAAACAGGCTATCGCGTTGCATATCGATATAGATCAAGTTTTCCTCTGAAAATACAGTGCAATTGGATGCTTAACTCGATTATTTTGTTACAAATAAAATTGATTTCGGTCATAAATATGGATTAAAGGAACAATTTTAAGTATTTAAAGAAAAAATTTTAAATTGCCTTAATAATATTTTGGTTACGAAGTTCAAATCAGTTTATAATTTAATGATGCAAATAATATTCATCTTTTAGAGTTTTACATACGATAATCATCGTACCCAGAAACTGTTTAGACCAAATCTGAGGTTAACGTGTTGAAAAATCCCATTTTTTTTTGATATTTTGATATTTTCGCAATCAATAATGATAAATCATAGTTCCTCTTGTTTGTTTAATCACACACGTGAAAATATGTTTATTGATAGAAGTTTATTTAGACAACAACATGAAAAAGTTCATGAAAATCTTGATTTCTTCAAAAAATGATTTATTTGATGGATATTCGTGACCAGTTTATATAGTTTCTGATGAATTGTTGATGTCTATGTTTTAAAATGACCTTTGGTCGATTTTGTTGATCTTCTACTGACTTTTCAATTGTCAACGATGCAATAACGAATAGCATCAAAATAACGCTGAATATTTGTCATGTAAAGGTTGGAAAACTTCTGCATTTGTCCAATTTTCGATTTTAAGCATTTGTTGCGCTGAAAAATCATTTTCTTAAGAATGACGACTCTAACAAATTTTCATCCATTGATAACACATCAAAATCACAAAGAAACATATATTGTTGATGAAAATTATATTTAGCCATTGGACATATCATAAATTTTCGTTTTTTGAATAATATCAAATTGTTTTTCAATATAATGAATGTTTTATCCATTAAACATTAAAGATATATCATTAAAAGAAGTTTTTAATCATAAACACAATTGAAAATTCGAGGGAAACTGAAAAATGGAAGAAATAAATTCAACATCTCATTGATATTTAATATATATTTTGTTATAAGTATGATAAATAGTTACATATACTATACTATAATACATCTAATGAGTTTAAAATAGTTTATTATAAATATAAAAGCAGAAATTTTGGATAATTCGATGAAAGATGTTAATTTGATGTATAGCTCAAATATAGCATTCAAAATGAAGTTTCTAATACAGACATATGGATGTGTTTGAAATACCTCATTTTAACCAAAAAGTGGAATAAAGTCTTAAACTTATTCGAATTATGAGTTTCGAGCATTGTGAGTATTGACCAAAACATTAAATAAAAACAATTACAATATGTTCTCTCTGATTTTTGAGTAATTTTGTTTCACAAATATTATAAAACCCTAACATATCTATTCAACATGTAAAACGTCAGTTTTAAGCCCAAAACCGACGTTCTCTTAGTTCAAACAATAGCAAAAATGAAAAACCTCATCTGATGAAAAAAAGATAACAATTAGCTCCATCTTTTCTCCATTCCAATAGATTTTTCTCCACAAAATATGATGCTTGAGCCTGAAAATTCCATTATTTTTTTTTACATTTTAGGAAAATCTTTTCGATAAAAGGCCAAAACTATGCAAAACAGACACAAAAAAGCACACAGAGACGTTTTCTAATAAATTTAGAGAAACTTGTAAAAAAATTGCAAAAATTTGAATAAAAATTGATCAAAAGATACACAATTTCAATTTATGATCCCGATACAAAATATGCATGATTATGTTGATCTAGAAGAGTTCTGTCTATATAACAATGAACATAATTCAATAGAAAATAATCGTGTTTCAATGGGAAAAAATAAATAATGATCCCCAATAAAAATTTGAACTTTTCATAATTCTCTATATCTCCTTTAGCTATATTTCATTCTTCACTAAATAAAAATTTTCCATGTTAGACGATGAATAGGAACTCAATTTATTCATTTTTTTATGTATAGGTTGAATATATTGATATGCAGCTGTCTGGCTGTTCTCATTGTCTTAGCAGCTAGTGTAGCATCAGTCAGAGGACTTGGAATGACTAACAGAGTATCTTTTGAGTCAAAGAAATCAATTCGTGCAAATGCTCCATGGATCACAGTTGATGATGAGTTTGAAAGCTCATACTCACCTAATACAGATATATCTATCTATATATCTTATGGAGATGCTGATAATAAGGATTCATTGACACTTTATTTCAAAGATTCAAATGGACCTCAGGCTATTGATTATCTATACACTAAAGGCGGTGTGAGAAGCAAAGCTGTAACGTACACTTATTCGACACCGAGCACACCTGGAACATACACTATTAGCTTCTATGTCATTGATAGAAGTGGATATTATTCAGACTCTTTTAGTACGAGGATTGTTGTCGCAGGAAGCAAACCAACAATAGCAATAAAGACATCCCCAGAGTCTCAGTACTATCCAGGTGACGTTGCATCGTTCTCTGCCAACATCTATGACAGTGATTACTATGAACAAATAACGGTTTCAGTGAGTTATAACAAAGGCTCCAAAAGCCACGTTGATAGCTTCACTTCTTATCAACAGAATCATCTTGTTAGCTTTAGTGTTCAAATCCCCAGTGATGAAACTGTCGGACAAAAGTCAATTGTCATTTATGCACATGATGGCATTTATACTGTAAGCAAAACATTAACAATCACTATTATTAATGTTGCTGATCAAACACCTATATTCACACCATCTCACAGCCCAATGGCAACTCCATTTAACACCCCAATGTTCACACCACAAATAACACCATTGTCAACACCATCTACAACACCAATGTCAACACCATCTACAACACCTTCAACAACACCATCTACAACACCTTCAACAACACCAATGTCAACACCTTCAACAACACCATCTACAACACCAATGTCAACACCATCTACAACACCTTCAACAACACCATTGTCAACACCTTCAACAACACCATCTACAACACCTTCAACAACACCAATGTCAACACCTTCAACAACACCATCTACAACACCAATGTCAACACCATCTACAACACCTTCAACAACACCATTGTCACCAGTTGAAACACCATCATTTACATCCTTTGAAACTCCAATAACAACTCCATATGATTCACCGAAAGAAACGCCTTTAACAACACCGATTCAAACAGTTTCAGAGACTCCATCTCAGACTGCTGAAATGACTCTATCTACAACACCGATTGAAACAGCAGAAGAAACACCCAATGATACTCCTAAGACAACACCAGTAGAGACACCTTTTGATACTGCATCAGAAATACAATTTTCTACGCCAAGCGAAACTGCTTCACAGACACCATCAATAACACCTATTAAAACAGTTTCAATGACCAAAATTTCAATCCCAGATCAGCCACCAAAACAGACTCCAACAGCAGAAAAACCAATATCAACTCCAATCGAATCACCAAAAGCAACACCGGTGCATTCAACAGTGAATGTAATCCTCACAGCAGTTCCATTACCTTCAAAAACACAGTCGGCAAATAATCACAACTCAGGTGAACGAAATACATCGAATTATTTGAAAGACAATGATGTCAAAAAGAAGAGTCTTAACATATACATCATTATTGGAGTAGTTGCAGCAATTCTTATTGCTGTCATTGTTATTGTAGTTTTGATTGTTAAATATGTTAAAAGAAGTGAATCATCAGATGAAGAAGCAACAAATTCGGATATCGAAATGCAGCAAGAAAGTGTCATTGTTACACCTTCTTCAGATCTTCTTGTCACAATGGATAATCCATTATTTACAACAACAGTGATGGAAGATAGTGATATCGATCCTTTCAATACTTGCGAAAAAGAGAATTATGAAAAATATTTTGATATTCATGTTGAATAAATGTCTGCATGTTCTTTGTTATAATATATATCTTTTTTTGATATCTTAAAAAAACTGATACAATCAAAGCAATATCAACAAATTTTTTGGAAGAATTTTAATTGGCACAGATTCGTTATTTAGTATAATATGGAATGGACGATATACAAATAAAATAAGAACTCCATTTGTTGATTATTAACTCGATAATTTTAAAATATGTTCCGCATAAAAATTTAATGTTATCATATCCAAAAAAAAAAAAATCAATTATAAACTTTTCAAAGACGAGAATCAAAAGAATAAGAATGACACAATGTAGTTCTATATCAATGATATCTTTTAATTGAAATTTGTAAAATGAATTGAATGAAAACAGACCAAATTTAGGCAATATTTTTCCTTCTGCGGTGTAGTCCCGCGACCTTCATAACATTTTATCTGATCCATATTTTTTCGATTTGAAAGTACTTTCATGTACTTATTGATAGTTGTCTATCCAGTGGTATAAGTGGCACAGTCTATATATCTATCAAATCATTGATTGCATTTCAAACCGTCCAAAAATATACGATTTCCAGCATAAATGTATGCGCTACTATGCAGCAT
>JALKBU010000524.1:0-35373 GCA_023091735.1 Trichomonas tenax
ATAATCGCCCTCAAATCAATTAATGAATTAGTTGCATTTTTAATTTTAAGCGTATAAGAGGTATTTGAATCAATAATACACATAAAAATATCATATGCTGCATAGTAGCGCATACATTTATGCTGGACGATTTGTAATGCAATCAATGATTTGATAGATATATAGACTGTGCCACTTATACCACTGGATATACAACTATCAATATGTACATGAAAGTACTTTCAAATCGAAAAAATATTGATCAGATAAAAAGTTATGAAGGTCGCGGGACTACACCATAGAAGGAAAAATTTTCCCTTCCACACCTTGTATGCACCCACTGAAATAAGCATATAAAGCAAAAATTCCGACTGCTGCATGCTCATTTTGTATATCCATATCGGATTATCTTATGAAAAACCAGCTGAACATTGAATAAATTGTTGATTTTCTATTTTTATTAACAAAACAATATTGAGAGTTAGCAAACTTACAGTTTGTATCTAAATTGCATAATACATTCGTAAGAGCTCCCGTAGAAACATTTTAATTTTTGAAAAATTTTATTCCTTATAACTAAATGATTTTTGTTGATAAAATAGATAAAACACATTAACCAAATGTGTTTTGTGTGCTTATTTTGGCATAAATGTCTGTTACAGACATGTCACTTTTACATGTAAGTCTCGGCTTTTTTCAGCATATTTCGACCTTCTGTTTCTCAGAAAAATAATAGGAATTAGAGGATATCTTTTATGTATACCCCGATCCAAAAAATCTAGTTGTTAGCTAACAAAGAAAATCATGAAAATACCGATCAGGTAGGGCTGTGCGAAATAAGGTTAAAATAATTCATCAGAACTCGAATTTTGCCAATTTTTTTTTGAGTTAAAAAAAATATGAAATTATCAAAATCTGATACCACAGACATCTAGCATATACATAGAAGTAGCATGGTATATAAAATTTTTTTTATTCAAATTCACACCAGATTTCTCTAAGCTTCCTGCAAAAGTAAAATTTCATCCCATAAGATTAATTATGATTATCAGATTCATTTTCAGATTAATACATATGATCTAAAAGCAAATTTTTCATATAACATAACACTGTATAGGGTATAAAATATGATATTAAAATAGAACTCAAAACAACAATGCTATTGATAACTTTTGCAAATGATGAAATCATCCATGAAATTTGAAAAATATTTTTGTTAAATCAATATTCCGAATATCACTAATTATGTAGAAAATAATGAAATTGTTTTTGAGGATTTTTATAGAGATTTCAAATTATCAAATTTTCTAAACTGCGAATCCCTGAATTTTATGCTGAAAAATAGAGCAACCATGAACAGGATATATCATTTGCAAAATAAAATTCAAAAATATAAGGACATGTGGCATGAAATTCTACATTTAACGTTTATAATTGCAGTGGATGGCTGAATTTCCCAATAATCCAAGTCTCCACATCAATATCAAAGGTAGCAATATCATAAAAAAAGGCACCAGATCGGCATTATCCGCTCGAAGAGATAAAAAAGCATTATTTGATCCATCAACAATTGAAGAAAACGCAATACAGTACAACATGGATCCAGTGAAAGAAGGAGAGCCACATGTAATATTATCAGCTCGTTCTCCAAGTCTTTTAGCAATTAAAAACAAAATAACAAATCGCGCAAAGACAACAATGACGACAGCACGCGGAGATCACAAGGAAGTCGAAATCTACACACCAAGGAGAGCACCGTCAATGTTGACGAAAGAGTCTCCGAGGCCGAAAACTTCACTTCAAGATCGAACTTCGTCTTTTACAAGGAAAATTTCACGAGATAACGAAACAGAAAAGATTGCACTCAACTTTGATGACGATCCAATTGCTTATTTTTCAAAAAGAAAGGACGGTCGCGGACATCGTTTTATTTATTTGATTCACGCTGACGATAAATCGGATCCATACTTCAATCCGTATAAGCTGATCAAAGTACCATACGCTGAAATCAAACCAGAGTATTTCACGATGTCTGCACAAGGAGTCACTCATTTGTATCCAGATGGAACAACAGAGTGCGTTCCTATCGATAAATGGGCAACAGAAACCTCGATTTACGAATCTGCAAAGAAATTAAAGTTCTTCGCGCAATATTTCTTCTGGAAACCTTTCAAAAACTGGAAAAACTTCGTTAGACGTCAAAGATTTCTTGATACAAAGAACACAATCGTGTCGCATAAGTATTTCAGTTATCCAGGATTCTTCGCCACAAAGATGAGCATAATTAATTTATTCATCGATGATAAGTTGAGATTAACTGTTCCTGAACTCGTCGAAAAGTACATTTTCTCGTTTAATCCACAACAGCGTTACGAATTATCCGCATTTACACAAGCAACAGTCAAAAATATTGCATCATTCGAAGTCGCTTATCAAGAATATATGGAAAATGTTGAGCATCTTATGTTGATATTAGACTCTAAAATTAGAGATCCTAAGGTTGTCCAAGTCAAGGATACTGACTTTCCGGAAATCAAATTAAGAAATCCAAACCTGAAAAAGCTGAAATTACTCGAAGAAAGGAAAGCGAAACGTAGAATTGAATTAACAAATATGGTTAACAGCCAAATCATTCAGTTTGGTTATTTCATTCGTGATGTTGATAATATGTTAATCGAAACACTTGCAACAGCTGCAAATGAATCATGGGAACACGCAAAACAAAATGTTCTTCAACCGCTTTCATCAATCTTCAATATCGAAGTTTCTTTTGGCGAAAAAGGAGAAGTAATCTTAACTCCTTCGCTTGATGACTTAGTCAATGAAATTAAACACTCATTCCTTCAAGCGAGAACGTGCTTGGATGGTCTTCCAAGGATTATCGATAGGCCATGTTTTAAGCCACATTTGAGAGAATCACATCCTAATTTCGAAACAATGATGGAAGAAAAGCCATCACTCATCAAATACATGGATAGATATACATCAATTATCGAAGCAGAAGATACAATTATCAACGCTGTATCAAACTCATACAAAGAATCAGTCAAAACATCAGTTGAATTCGAACAATTCTTTAATCTTTACAAACTCGGTCAATCATGGACAATCGACAAATATATTTCTTCACGCAGTGGACAGCCAGCTGCGTGGAAGCCAGGAGATGGAAAATCAAAAGATGTTCAAGCAGAGAATATCGATTTCGACACAGAACCGATCATCGATATCAAATCAATCAGAGAATTACTCATTTCTCTTCAAGCAAGCGAGAAATCTCTCGTGGATTTCACTCCACACACATTAAGAGATATGATTTACATCGATTCAAAGCAACTTAGAAACTTTTTGAATCCGATTTCAAACTCTTTACAAAACAGAATTAAAGATTCTATCAACGAATTGCTGCTGACAAAGACAGTTCGTGCAAAGATCGCAATTAACTTTTATACAACACAATTAAAGAACAAACCGCAGAGCTTGGCACAATTCGTCAAATTCTGCGAAGTTTTAACAAAAACAGCTGTTATTATCAAAAAGCTTCAACTCGAATCTGATTTCATCGACAATCTCATCATTCCTGTCAATGAACTCAACAAAGTTTCGCATGCAACAGAACTCGCACAAAACTCGATTCCTCCACTCATTTCTGCTTTCGTTCAGACAAATAAAGAAGCAAATGAAGCAAAAATATCACTTCAAGAATTTTACATCAACGAACTCAAGAAACTTTGCGACATAATTGACATGAAGATTGGAAAGGCTCGTGAGAAAGTTGCCAATACTCCAAAGAACCTTTCCGATGTCAGAGTCGAGCAACAGCGCGAATCAAATATGTTGATCAAGGATGATGTCATGGGATTGCATCCAGATGCCAATGAAGCTCTTCACTTTCAGGAAGTTCTCCAACAGAAATATTCTGACTTCAAGTCATTGAACCAACTCGTTGAGTACATCGACATGATCTTGAGAATGTACGATATCATTGGTGCCTGGAAAGCAATGGAAAAGAATGTTTTCCATTCACCATTCGAACTTCTCAGAGCTGAAGAGTTCAAGCAAGATCTTTCTAGCATCAATGATCAGACGAAGGATCTCACAAGCAGGATGACACTCATGCCAGGAATATTGATCGAACTTGAACACGAAATCTCCAAAGTCTTCCCATATGTCGAAGAAATTGTTTTACTTGCAACGTCAAACATGATGCCACGACACTGGGAGCAGCTCTTCCAATCAGCCGGTTCACAAGTTCCATACAGAACAGACATTCATCTTTATGAGATCATTCAGAGCGGTGTTTTGTCGAATAGAAGACTCATTAAACAAGTAACAAGCATCGCTTCCAACGAAAAGAACATCGAAGACACTTACAAAGCGATCGAAGCAAAGTGGAGTCAAGTTTATTTACCAACAGCAAACGGAACAGCAAAGGGAGAAGATGTTTTACTTATCGCAGACACAACAGAAATCGTTTCAGATTTGGAGAAGACAGTCAAAAAGCTCAGCGAGATCAACAACTTGCAATTTGCAACAGGTGTCAGAGAACAAGTTGTCAAGATGATTTCCACACTACAGAATGCAGCGTTAGTTTTAGAAGAGTGGCAGAAATTCCAGATGAACTGGGTTCTTCTTTCAACACTTCTCAATACAGAAGAAGTAAAAACTATTCTTGTTTCACAAGTTTTAAAGTTCAGCCAAGTTAGACGCAGATGGGTTTCCATTGTCAAGCATTCATACAAAGATCTCACATTGCTTAATGTTTGCTCATATCCTGCTCTCTTGGAAAGCATGCATGAGAACAGAGAAATGCTTGAATCAATCATTGAAACTCTCGGAAAGTTCATCGATTCGAAGAGACAAGCTTCTCCTCGACTCTTTGCTCTTGGCAACAGCGATATCATCTCATTGCTTGCTTTCGCAGATGTTGCAAACTTGCAGCGTTTCGTTCCTCGTCTGTTCATGAATGTCAAATCTCTTGATATCAACGATGACCAAAACATCAGTATTTCCATGCGTCGTATCAAAGTTGCTGGTTTCATTGGACCGGGCGGTGATGTCTTCTCTCTTGATAAACCTGTTACAATCACAGGACCAATCGAAACATGGCTCAAGCAACTCATTGACGTTTCACATGAATCTCTTGCGAAAACAATTAAGTCTATTCTTTTCAAGTCCGCAACAATGCAGATCACAGATTGGATCTTGAATATTCCTGTCTATGTCGCTTATATTGTTTTCTGCGTTGAATTCACTCGTGAAGTTGAAGAATGCTTCAATGCATATGAAAGCAACATCAGATCATTCTCAACCTACGAATCTCGTCTCAAGAATCGTTACAATCAATTGATTACTCTTCTCGATACACCAATCACAAGAAAAGAAGCTCACAAGATTTCAACAATCTTGACAATCATTATGAACCACATAGACATCATTCATCAATTCACAGATGGTCTTCAGTCCAAGTGGATATGGCAACAAGTTCCTAAGCTTAACTTTATTGAGTCTTCTAACAAATGCACGATTTCATATGAAGAAAAAGTTGAAAACTTCGGATTCGAGATTTGGGGCGATCTTCGTCCATTCATCCTCACGCCACAGATCCAAAAGATGGGATTGTCGATTCTTCAATCGAAATTCCCAACAATCGTTGGTTCACCAGGAACAGGAAAGAGATCTCTCATCAAGTACATGGCAGCACACTTTGGAAGATATGTTCACTCGATGCCTCCTTTGTTCTCTCTCAATGCTGAAAGATTCATGCACATCATCAAATATATCGCGATATCAGGTTCATGGGTCATTTTCAATGACATAAACAAACTTTCTCATGATCCACTTTCACATCTTTGCGATATGATCTGCATCTTCCAGGAAGCAAGCGAAAACGGGCAGTTCACAATCAAAGAAGAGCAGTTCCAGTTTGTTCCATCTTCTAAGATATTCTTCACATCAACAGAACCAATTTCTAAAGCTTCATCGATTCCACCACAACTCAAATCCATCCTGAAGAGCATCACTCTTTCAACACCAGAGAAACGCATTTTGATTGAGATGCAACTTGCTGCAGCAGGTTTCAAGTCTTCGAAGTCAATCTCTCTCAAAGTCAACTCAACAATCACTTCTATTGTTGATACATTCAGCTCTGTACTCAAATCGAACTCAATGATTTCTCATATCTTTGCAATCATCAACAGAATGAAGAAATACATCAGAGACACAAAGTTCCCGCAATTCAAGTGCCCATACACGCAGACATCAGAGATCGAAGATTTCATTGCTTCACGTGCTATTTACAATCACTTCTCCAAATTAATCAACAAATATCAATTAGAATCACTCGTCAAGACTATTTTCATCACATTCCCATTATCTGAGAATGTTGAACTGATGAAGCCTCGTCTTGAATCTAATTATTACTTCAACAGCGACAACATTTACGACTTGATTGGAACACAGCTTACAGCACTCACAAGCCAATACTCGAATGGAGACTATCTCGTGCAGCAGGCTCTCAATCTCTTCATAATGCTTCAAACACACAGGGTTATCATCATTCATGGTGAACCAGGATCAGGGAAGTCGAAGATCCTCGATATCCTCAAAGATGCAATCGATCAGACGATTGCTATCTATGCTGACAAACCTAAGCCACCAAAGATCACTCCTCTCTACATAACACGAATTTATTACAAAGCGAAAGAACAAAAATGCATCTTCGGAGAATGGGTAAGACGGGATCCAGAGAACGTCACTGTATGGTCGAACGGACAGACTGATGCCATTCTTGAGAGCATTGCTTCAATTCCTACGAAACTTCACAAGATTATGGTATTCGATGGACCCCTTGATCACGAATTCTTGAACACTTTGACAGGAGTTTCTGCTGAAGAACAGTCATGTGTCACATCAATGAATATTGTTAACTTCAAGCTTCGTGGAAAGCTCACATTCATTGTAGAAACAGATACAATCAGAGATATGCTGCCATCTCAGATCCCTATGTGTGGATTCCTCCACATGCGTGGTGTCCAGGATAACTGGCTCGAAACATCAGAGATCAGAGACTGCCCAGCTATCATTTCTCGTGTCTTCCCGGCAAATCTTTCACCAAGCATTTTCTCAATATTCGAAGATATTCTCCCACCAACAGTCAAATATATCTATCACACTTCAAACATCCTTTGCAACTATGAAGAGTACAGAAAGATCTCAGGATCAAATTCTGTTCTCTCAGACTTCCTGACGACAACAGCTGTCAAACTTTTCGATGCTCTTATTCAAACAGGAGGAATTACTCTCGATGATGACGAAAACATCCTTAAAGGAGCCGTTGCTGCAACATTCCATGCATTCCAAGGCATTCTCGACGAGAAGCAAGCAATACAATTCGATTTATGGCTTAGATCATCTTTCAAGATTGCAGATATCCCAGAATACAACAACGATGTTCATCCATCATGTTTCGCTGATTCATTCCCTAATGGATCATTGATGACACACGTTTTGAAGCAGAACAAGTTCGAACTCATCTCAACAGAGCCAATGAATGCAATGGTTCTCGAACGTGAAGATATCATTCCAACAACGCTTCGCGAATTGTCTGTCTGTTCACCAGAAATACTCGTGTCTAGTTACACACTTGAGTTGGCTTTGAAGAGAAAGATTCCATCGATCATTGTTGGTGGTCCAGGAAAAGATGCATTCATTAATCACTTCTTCAAGAGCAGGAAGGAATATATTGCTGTTCATATTCACGTTTCTCCACTTTATTCTATCGATTCAATCGTTGGAACAATCGATTTATGCACAGATCTCACTAAGAAGTTCTCCGACTGCCAGCAATCATTCATTCTTGTTTTCCACAACATCGACAAAGCATGCCATGAAATTATTGAGTTCATTAGGATGATTATTTGCACAAAGACATTACTTATAACATCGCAGTCCAATATCAAAGGATATGACAACATCAAACTTAGAAAATTCAATGTTGTTTGCACAACATCGAACTATAGCGATCTTCCATCAAGATTCTTATCAAGAATGTTGCCAATCAGACTTAATGCGATGTCTATTGCTTCCACAAAGTTTGTTGCTCAAAGACTTCTTAAGGCTCTTTCCGTTGAAGCATCACTCGCAGAGAATCTCACTGATGTCCTCGAGCAATCTATGCTCCAGATTCCAAATTTCCCAAGAGACATTTCGAACATTATATACTTCATCGATGGCATCAGTCAGACAAAGGAGAAGTTTGCGAAGGACGAAAAGATGAAGATCGACGCTCTTCGTATCTTCATTTCAGATATCAGAACATATTTCTTCAACCAATACGTTGGGCAATGGGAAACATTCGTTCAAATCTTCCTGAACAACTTCAAGGCTTCTGCTCTCATCGAAGAATGCAAGGATGAGAATTCTTTGTTCATCATTAATGTTCAAAGGCCAAAAGGAGAAAATCCTTTCATTACAGGAACATTCGAGTCATTCAAGAACATCACAGAAGAACTCACTCTTTACCTTCAAGTGTACAATAAATCTCCTGTCGAAAAACTCGATATCAAGTTCTTCACATCTCTCCTTCGTTGCTGGTCATCATTCAGAAGAACTCTTCAATTCCCAATATCAAGCATCATCCTGAAAGGAAAAGAAGGCAGCGGACGTTTAACTCTTTCGAGATTTTTGGCGAATATGCTCCAATACGATTTCGTCAATATATCAGATGATCCATTCAATCCAATCACAATTGAATATCTCACAGCTCTTTTGAGTGATATCTGCATGAACTGTGCTTTAATGGACAAGAAATGCGTTTTGTTCATTAGGCACAAAGGCAACGATATTTCGAAAGTTTTGCAGCTTCTTCTCAACTTCATTCAAGGTTTCTGCTTCCCACTTTTGCTTAACAAATCACATCAAGAAGATATCTTCATGAAGTTCACAGGCAGAACATTAACGAAACCAGAACAATATGTTGCTGCTTCCAACAAATTATGCACTGTTATTTCAGAGAGCTTCCACATTATCATCGCTGTTAATGATGATTCATGTCCTCTTCCTGTCAAACTTCCTGTCATCGATTTCAACTACATAGGTCACAAAGATCTCGAAGAGATTGCGAAGACAACAGTCACAAGCGAACAGATGTCGAGTGTTTTTGGTGTCCACACAAGAACTCTTCCGAGAATCCTCACAGAGCTTCACGAACACGCTGTTGAAGTCATCAACTACGATCACAGGAACAAGTTTTACGACTTCTTGGATACATTCTGCAAACTTGCAAATCAGGACTACGTCAACTTAGTTGATAGAAGTAGAAATCTTTTGACTACGCTCAACTTCTTCAATGACTTGAAGGATCAATCTGTTAAGACATTGAAGGACTATGAACGTGTCAATCCTGGTTTGCAGCGTGTCGCTGATGATGTTGATGCTCTCACTGTTAGTTACAATTCTAAGATGCAAGGAATCACACAGCGCAGAAAGGAGATCGAAGTTGAAGAATCATCACTACTGAATAACATCCACAGCCTTGAGATTGCTATCAATAGACTCGACAAAGATCAATCTGAGCTTCTTCCTGTTTTGATTTCTCAGCGTGATGCTGTTAAAGGATTAACAGATAATGATATTAAGACATTACGTCTTAACTTGATTGAACCGCTTCCATCACTAAAACTTCTTCTTGAAGTTCTCTGCGGATTCATGGATCTTCCAATATCATTCGAACCACATGGAAGAGATTTGCTGAATGACAACAGATTTGTTACAAATATCACGAGCAGAATCGATCATCAAAAGATTGATCGTTCAATCATTGAACATGTTGAACCATATTTCACGCGTCAAGACTTCAGCGAGAATGTTATGGATAACGCTGCTCCTTCAATGAAGACAATTTACCTTTGGCTCAAGTCCATCATTGAGTACTCAAATAACAGCACAGAACTCACGAATCTTCGTGTCAAACTTTCTGATCTTCAAGTCGAATACGATGAAAAGAAGAAATCACACAATGAAGAGAATGAGCGCATGCAGTCAATGGAAACACAGCTTGAAGAAGAAAAGGCTGCTCTCAGATCATCTCTTCAATCTAAGGAACAGCTTGAGATCAGATTTGAGAACATTAAGAATCGCCAGGAAGCAATCAATGCAATTCTCTCAGATATCGATGACTTCTTGATGAAGTGGGCTCATGAAAGCAATGAAATCACAACACAGCGTGAACTCATTATCGGCACTGCACTTCTCATGTCATATTATGTTAGCTATGGATCAATGGTTAACGACAAACTGAGGAAGAAGTTAATCAAGATTGTTGTTGACGAGATCAAAGATGTCGGACTTGTTCTTCCACATGAGATTCCGAAGACAACAATTAAGGATAAGCTTCTTTTCGATAGTACAAGTGATGATGAAGTCTTCAATCCAGCAGAGAATATCATCTTTGATGCATCATTCGATGTCTACATGACAAAGTTCGTTATGCGTGTTCCTCTCATTCTCGATGCTGATGGATTTGCTCTTCAGTACTTCACAAAGATGTACAGAACGAAAAACTTCAATGTTGTGTCTGTCCACAACGAAAATCTCGAGCGTGATATTTCTGTCGCAATTAGAGATGGATCGCTTTTGGTTATCACGGACTTTGATATGATGCACCTGATAATCAACCAAATCCTCACAACTATGCGTATTGGACTTGAAAACATTGCAGGCAAGAACATTAAAATCAACACGAAGAGCATCCAAATCAACAAATCATTCCGTCTCGTTTTGATCTCTAATTACAGGAATATCAATGAAATCCCAGATCAGATCCTCACAAGAGTTTCACCAATCGATATGTCATCATCATCTCTCAAGGCATGTCACACAATGATATTCAACGAGATCATTAATGGATACATTCCAGACATTCTTCCAGCAGTCTTAACAGACAGAAGAAACAAGATCGAACGCTCCGTCAACTACAAACTCAAGGAACGTGATACAATATTGACTGTTGTTGATGCAGTGAATAAGCAGACGAATGATGACTCTTACGATTTCATAGAGGATAAGTCATTCATTGCTGACATTGTCCGCTCAAAGAACCAACTCTTCGATGCCTACAACCTTCTCGAAGATACAACAAGTGCTCTTTCGAAGCAGAGAATTCAGCCGGATGTGTTCAAGAGTGTCGCAAAGAAACTCACATTTGTTTGGGATGCATTGTCGAATTATGCAGTTTTAATCAACAGCAACTACAAGTTCTCGTTCACAAACTATTTGAGCATTGTTTCGAAGTCTCTCAACCTTCCTGGATTCGGGCAGATCAATCTCAAGCCAGAGCAAGCAGATCAACTCGCAGTCACATTAATGCAACAAGTGCTTCTTAGTGTTACACCAGGAATCAGTTACAGAGACACTCTCGCTTTATTATTCGTTATATCATTCCACAAACGGAAGTTCGATGGCCATGTTAAGAAGGAAGACTTCAATGCAATTCTGCAGCATGTATCAGACCAGAAGGATGGAACATTCGACTACAAGACGAACGATCTCGCATTGGGTGAACCATTTGATCATCTCAAGTTCACCAATGTCACAAATGTGTTCAATTACGTCCAGAAAGCTGTTTCAGTTACATTTGGAAACAACTACACACAGTTCATGAAACCATTTGAAGTCGATAATGTTATTTCACTTTCATCATCAGTTCCAACAGTAATTCTCTATAACAGAACATCACCATTCTCCATCATTCGTTCTTACATCACCAACAGGACTCGAGGTGATAATTTCATCAACATTTCAATGACCGGTGACAGAGAAACAACAAACGAAGTCAAGAAAGTTCTTGAAACAGCAATGAAGAAAGGAAACAGAGTTTTACTCAATATTTGCAACTCCGATGAATCGATTTATGAAGTTTTGTCGAGTGTGACAACTACAGCAACAACAACATCCATCCACACTAACTTTAGACTCATTGTCTGTGCATGCGAGAGAACTAAAGCACTTCCAGTCAATCTTCTTATTAACTCCGTCAGACTCTTCTACAACGACAGTGTTTCAATCAGAGAACCGACAATTCACACATTTGGAAACTTGCAGAGTATCATCAGGACATCACAGAACTCCGTTCCAGCGAAGAAAGTCGCTTATGGTTCTTCTCTTCTATCAGCAATCCTCAGATTTAGGAGATTCCTCCAACCACTCGGTTTCGATATTGGTGTCGATATTCCATTCGAAGAACTTGTAAGCAGCATCACACGTGTTGTCACAATGCTTGATACATTCCCGCAGAAGGATACTCCAATCAGAGCTGTTCGTGATTACATGCAGGACGTTGTCTTCGGATGTTCATCATTCGATGTATTCGATAGGCGAAAGATTCGCTCTTTAGTTTATTCCGTTTTCTCATCAGACTTCATGAAGGATGGATTCAATTTCGTTCCAGACTTCGCTGACAAAGACAAGTTCGATATCCCTCATGGAGCAACAATCCCGAATTATTCTGCAGCGGCCGCAAAGATTCCTCCATTCCCATCGACAGACGCCCTTGTTGTCAACACAGCGGGATGGTCTCCACTCAGGAACTGGTCTTTCTCGAGATGGGTCATTGGCGCGCTTGAACATCTCAAGAAGAGATCAATACCGCACACGATACAGAGCAGCGAGTACAGCATCAGACTGAAGTCATACATGGTTTCAATTCCAGAGAGAATTGGAACAGGAAGTCTCGCGAAGTTCGTCAGTCCAACAGGCGTAATCATCCGCGGTGAGATTGACGACCTCAACATGACGATAGACAATCTCAGATGCCTCTTCACTGAGTCTCCTTTCTCCCCTGATGTTTCATCATTCATTTACGGAACAGTTCCTGACTCATGGAGAAACATGTCAAGATTCGATTCGACGAAGTCATCGCAGCACTTCATTTCGCAGATCTCTGAGAGAAGAGAGTTCCTGATGTCATATCTTCAAGAGCAAAAGATCGGATTCGTCAGTGTTAAGAATATTGTCAATATCAGAGGTCTTCTCCAATCTTTCCTCACTGAACAAGTTGCCCACAGAAACTTGAGCACTGATACTGTTGGATTAGAGTTCACACCAATAGATCCATCAATCAAAGATGTTCCTCAGAACAGCATTATTCTTACAGATATTTACATCGTTCAAGGAAGATTCTCGCGCGAAAGCATGAAAGTGTATGTTGACAGAGACACTAAACTATGTGAAAAATTCATGAACTTATGCGTCAGTGTTGGAAAACCATCGAACGAGAAAATTTTCATGTGTCCACTTCTTAGGACTCTTTTCGTTGATGGAATTTCTCGTTCAGCATCGAACACTTACACAGATGGATGCCCAGACAACTTGATTTGGTACATTCCTCTTTCATGTGATGCACAACAACAGGTTCCTGTATCTAACTCCACCTGTCTCATTTGCATTATCCCTGAACAGATGCAGTAATATTTTATATTGTTTTTTATTTTTGTATTTATTAAAATTTATTTGTTTGTTTTACAAAATCCATTTCTTTCTTTAAAACTTTACCCACATATTTTAGTTATGTTACTGAATCTATTGTTATGAGTTTCAGCTTCATTTCAACAAAAACAATTATTTTGTCATGTAAAATTTTAATTTGTTGTGTAAAAAATATTTTGTCATGTAAAATTCGATTTGTCAAAGGAAAAATATTTTGTCGTGTAAAAATCATTTTGTCATGTAAAATATATTGACATTTATCATTAAAAATAAATATTTTTAGCTCTAAAATTCAAAATCTTCAATGATGGGAAATGTAACACCAAAATCTTAAAATGCACGTAAAGATATTGATTCTGAGTATTTGAAGAATGCTATCGATTTAAGAGACAGTCGTTCATTCTCTATAGTTATCAATGACCAGAGATTCAATGTGTCTCAGTCTTTTGCTGCAATTTTCAGCTCGAAAATTAATCGAATAATGAAATCAAATCCAAATATCAATGAATACATTCTTGAAACGAAACTTGTTATCCCAGAATCTCTTTCGTTTCTTAAATCTTTCTTCGAAAATGGATTCATTGATTCACATACGACAAAAGACGTTTGTAAAGAGCTATACTTCATCGGCACAGAATTGTAAAACAGCGACTTCAAACGCTTGTTCCCAGATTTCCTTCAATCTGTTATAACACATGAAAACTTCGATTTATACATGGATTACGCCATCCAATCCAACAATTCTGAAATGATTGCAGCGATTAAGGACTATGTCATACAGAATTTCTGCAATTTATTAACTCTTGGACTTGAAGTTGCCAAGAAGATCATCAAATGTTAGGATTTGGATTACAATACTATCGATGATGTGGTTAACGTCATGTTCAAAGTCATTCAACAGTTTAAAAAAAAATAAATTTATTTTGAAAAAATTGATTAGAAAACTTTCAATAAATGAGAAACTAAATAAGCAAAAACCCACAAATATTGCTAATATATATTATTCTAAAGAAAAAAAGATCCAGTAGCCATGATCATTAATGAGAATCTGATGAATGAAATTTGGAAATTCATCAAATACTCAAATTTCCTCATGATAACCTTATTAGATCTGGCATAATGGTTAACTATATCATTACATTGAAACTATATTCGAACCTTGATTGCAATCATCTCTTTTTTATCTAGCTTCGATTGATATACGCTTAATTGGGAAACTATTGATATCATATTGTTTACTTCTATAACCAGATCAGATTGATATCATTTAACATTGCTCACACTATTTTCATTGTTAGCGACGACTCAATTTTAATTCAATCAACATGGAAAAAACCAATTATGGGATGTAACAAAATATAAGTATGTTAAATTTAACCTACATAAGCATTCCAAAATGCTTAAAGTCGAGAAACAATGA
Source organism: Trichomonas tenax (assembly GCA_023091735.1). Classification (NCBI taxonomy): domain Eukaryota; phylum Parabasalia; order Trichomonadida; family Trichomonadidae; genus Trichomonas; species Trichomonas tenax. The sequence continues at coordinate 14,882 of JALKBU010000524.1, forward strand.
TTTCAATTTCGTTATAAATAGAATGGAGCTCACTTAAAAGCCAAGTACACTGATTTCCTATATGTGCTATACTATAGTCTACATTTTAATTGCCTTTTCCAACAAAATTGCATGCTGAAACTCAATACCGAAGAAAAATAAAAATCTGACTTTACAAATGAAATTTTTGCCAATTTTACAATAACAGCCATAAAGAGTCATTTTTGATAAGTTATTTTACATATATATGATATGCCGATATAAAATAAACCATTTTTGATGTTTCAATGTTTTTTGCGGTTATCGTAAACAAGCATGCTCTAATATTTGATAGACAGCATCAGAATAGTATTTAAAAGCTATAGAACCATCAAAGTTTTCAATTAATTTACATGACAAAATAATAAAAATTTTGATTACGCGACAAATCGATAAATTTATATGTCAGAATATTTATAGATTCGACTTGACACTTTTTTCGTCTACGATTAAACGTTTATTGATGACTCTCAGCCCCGACGAACTCGCTGCCATCAACGACATCCTTGGCGAAGAGTCACACAATGAGCTTCCGGAGCCGCTCTCATTTGAGCCTCTTTCCGACTCCCCGAAGCCTTTATCAATACCATCGCCGACAAAAAATCACGCAAAATCGAGTCTATATAGAAATACTAACTCACCAATACGCAGATTGCCGTCAAAGCCCAGCGCGAAGTGCTCAATCGCGTGCATTGGCGGCCCCGATCTTCCTTCAGGCAGAACTTCGGACGTTACGTCGCCGCATTTCTGTTCAAACTTGATCTGTGTCAGCTGCGATCACAAAGTCATCAGATTCCCGAACTACAAATGGTCCCCGGCAACAGATTACTTATTTTTGCGAAATAATTACCCAGAGACTGTGGATCAGAACCTGATCCCTGCTCCGGGGCGATGCGCGTACTGCTGCCAGTGCACGTTCTGCGACGAAATAGAAGTTAAGCATCTCAATAGCTTCAACTCTACTTGGGCGTGCCGCGGCCATCATTAGATATATACATTGTTCTTTCTTTATTCTAATGTGTTGTTATATTATAATCTTAAAAACTATTATCATTTATGCTTGTTATTATATTTTAAAAATTTTTCATTAGCGTTTTTGAGAAAAAAATGTTAACTTTAGAGATAAAATATATAAAATGAGATTTTTAAATAAATTATCAAAAAAATAATGGTTAAATTCATGGAGAAACAAGGTATGTGAACATCTTTCCGTGGTTTGTCTCACCACGCTCCTTGATCTCGAACTTGTTGCCGCAGATCAACTCATAGACAGCACGAGGATTTCGAATGTTGGCTTGTCTGTACCAAGGATAGCAGCGACGATTTGGCCGCCTGTGTTGACACCGACTCTGATCTGGAGCTTCTCGTTATGCTGCCGATCGATTTCGACGATCTTCTTGATGGCCTGTCTGCCGAACTTGACGACTTCGCGAGCGTGGACAGATGACTGGTTGACTTCGTCGAAGATACCACCAGCGGACATGTAACAGTCACCGATGCACTTGCAACGTGTCATTGTTGGAAGGCTGTTGACGATCTGGTCGAATTCCTTGAAGATGAGGTTGAGCATCTTCATGACGTACTGAGCTTCGTGGGAGCCGCACCATGGTGTGAAGGAAACGATAACGATGAAGGAAACTGTAACAGACTTGACAGCGAATGAGATGTTGGATTCACCAGCTTGCACTCTTGGAACGAGGGCAGCTGGAAGGATGGAAGCGAGCATGATATCAGAACACTTCTTCTCATCAGAGATGAGTGTCTCGTGTCTGACCTGCATGGAGATATCTATACCTTCGATGATTGTCTCGCACCGATGTTGACAGATGTGAAGAGAAGGTGGATTGTCTGGTCGCCCTGCTTGTACTGGACCTTAGCCTGGTTCTTGCTGAAGAGGCTGCCGATGTCGCCTGTGAATCTGCTCACGTTAAAGAAGTCGTGAAGTGGTGTGCCAATGAGTGTTGTGGAATCTGTGATTCCGAATGCTGTCTCGAAGGACTTATTGACAGAGATGATTGTGCTTTCACTTACTGAAGAAACGCAAATCATATCTGTAAGCTTGTTAACGACGTGTGTGAAGAACTCTTCATCTCTGTCGGCGCTATCATCGTTATAGTTGGAGTCACCGGCAAGGAGAGACATGATCTTCGGGATCTTCAAGCAAACATCTTCTGGGCAGTGGAGCAACTGCTTGAGAGCGAAGATGAGTGGCTTCTCCATAGAATTGATCCGGATAATAATTATAACCAAAGCGATGACAACTAAGACAAGGAAGATGATGCACTTTGTATGCAAGTCAGAGAATGACTTGCTTGTATCCTCCTTGATTGTCTTGACGATGGATGTAGCCATTGGATAGAACAATTTATCATAGAGGATGATTGGACCAAGGTTCCAGATGTAGGAAAGCTTGGTGTTGATTGGGATCTGCTTTCTGACTTCGATGATTCTGATCAAAGCCAAAAGAAGATAAACCTGCTGGTCTGAGTCGAAGCATGTGATGATTGAGAAGAAGTCGTTTGTGATGTTCTTGTTCTGTCTGCATGTGATCTGTGCAGATGACTTATCAATACCAGCAGCCCCCTTAAGTTGATCATTATTCTCTTGTTTGAAAGAAGTGTATTGACTCTATTTTTTGGGATTTAGCGACCAAAATTGATGAATTTAGAATGATATACATATATTCAATATATATAAATGCCTTTAGTTACTCGGCCAAACGGTTAGAGTCACCTTTTTATCAATTTTTTGACACTTATCGTCTATATATGACAATAATATTGTTAACAATAATATATTAAATTTTACAAATTGAAATTATTTGTAAAGTTTCAATTTATTTTTATCTTTACCTTCCATTTTTAGTTATATCCTTAGCCAATCAAGCTTAAACCATTCAACTAAACTCATAACTGGACGGAATTGTGGTCTAGAAACACATTTTTAACTCATAATAGTAAATAAGAAAATCTCGACATTTTTAAATATCATTTTATATACTAGTGATTTATCAATGAATGGAATGTAATGATACTTATATATCATGTACTGCTTATTTTGATTTAATTTGAAATTTGTTGATAAATTGTAAATTATGGATCAACATAAGCGACAATAGTAAGATCCAACCCGATAGTATGTATTCCTATTGTCTCTTAAACATATTGATCATAATAGTATTGCTGTCTGTGGACACTCGAAGTCAATATATCTTTTGTTTGAAATCTTTTTCCTTTAATGAGTTATGTCTCGAAACTCATACAGTATAACCAACATTTAAAAGTATAGACAACATCATAAGATATGAATGAAAATAACCAACATAGAAATGAAATTGAAAGTTTATCATAAAAGAATGTGTTAATCTAAATTTCTCTACAAAAACAGTACTAAAACTATCTACATAATCAAGCAATATAATTATTATTGGTTTTACACATTTATTGACTGATTATCGATTTGAATCAGAAAGTTAAAACAATATTATTGCAAATATATTAGATCTAATTAATGAAATGATGATATAGCATAGTAATGCTATAAGAATACATATAGTTTACACAATTAATAAAATACATTTATAACATATTAGAATTACAAGTCTCTATATAGATGCACATCTTATTCATAGTCTGAGAATAATAACAGATGAGCTATCCCTAGTTTTGCAGTGTATATTTTCAAATTTATTGGAATTTATAATAAAAACAAGGGTAAAATAATAATATTACATGATAAGTTAGAGAGCGGTCATAACAATGCCCAGCTTTGACCTGTTGTTTGGCAATATAGGTCTTGAGTTTTGCTTATTTGCCGCACAATGTAACCAATACTTAAATATTGGTTCATCATCTTTAGAAAATCCTGCAGCTTCAAGGCCATTCAAAGCATTCTCTCTATTGTCGAATTTCGCAGTTGAAAGATATGAAGCCAATCTTCCTGAAATCTTCATGATTTCTCTATAACAAATTACAAGAAATGTTGCCTCATTAAACTTAGATTCCTTCTGTAATTCTGTCCAAACGAAGCTCTTGTGTGGGCAGCTTTCGCCTTTATACATCTTCTTGTCTAAGTCAATGAGTGAAACAGATCCTTTTGTCTCAGAAGGAAAACTCGAAACAACAGCAATTGAATATTTAAGAGATTCAGCAACAGTCAATGATTGTGTTGTAGTGAAATAGCTCTCTTTGAAGAATGGCACAAATGATGTGAATCTTCTTCCAAGAAGCACTGCTTCATTAAAATTGTCAGATGACTTAATAATGAGTGTTTTTCCTGCAAGGATTGAATAAATCGAGTGATAAAGCGTGTCGCTGTCAACGAGATCTAACATGTGTATTGATACATTGTTGACATCGGGCGATTGAACGAAAGACATGAATTCATACAAATTTTGGTAATTTCCGAATTTAAAGACTGATCCTGCTGTAGAAAGTTCACACCTTGATTGCACATTACAAAGAAGCTGTGATTTCGGAGCAGAATCAACTATTTGTTGAATTAATTTTGAATATTCAGGTAAATTAACATAATCATTGAGAGAACGCAACGACACATTATTTGCCATGTTTGATTTAATGAAATCGACTTCTGCGGTAAAATTATTGTATATATTTTGTATTTCGTGAGATTGACTCGAAGGATTGTCCCTTCTGAAAACATCAAAGGCCGAATATTGTATCTTTTGGATGATCTTTAGGATCTCGTTCTTAAATTTTTGTACTGCGCTTAACAAATAATTTCTATCTTGATGACCAATGAGAAAAGCGATTTTTCGTGTGAAATTCAGTGCGTATATGTCTGGCACAGAGAAGAAGAATGAAGTGAAATAGATTTTATCGAAAGCATGTTGAAATATTAAAACATTAAAAGGATCTTTCGATGTAGGAACCTTTATTTTCATGAGAAAATTCATGAATTGGGTCTTATCTTCTTGAAAATCAGATTGACAGGCAATTATTGGATTTGATTTTTCGAAATAATCGACAAACATCGTGAAAATCTTGCAATTCTGTGAGGATATTAGCAATGTGTCGGAAACAGATGGTTGCAGTTTTATTGATGTCGGAGAAAGAGAAGAAGAGAAAGAAGATGGATTACTTCCGCTTTCACACAACATTATTTTTTCCGTCTACCGAGAAATTTTACTATTTGATATGTAAACATATTTTTGTCATGTAAATCTGACTTAGAAGGCTCTTTACGTGTCAAAATAGGTAATTTGACATGTAAGTTGAAATTCAACTCTGTACATCATGGGAGGATTTTTATCCTTCAGATATAGAAAGGACAGAACAAATCAACAATGGAACATCAGTTTCATTAAATCCACTAAATAATAGTTATTATATTGCATATTTATAGTTCTTTTTGAATAATTTGAATAATATAATATTATATTTGCAAAAATGAATACTCAATTTTTTGTATTTTCATCTGCAAAATATCATGTGAAACATTTCAAAAAGCAATAATTTGTGTTTCACGTTATGCAAATTTAACTAAAAATAAGAAAATATTTTTTGCTAATGATACAAAATCTATTTACAACTAAAATTCGAAAATAAACATGAAATATAACAATTTACCATGATGTTTTGGACTTGTGAGTGTGATAATCCTTGAATTTGATCTGATCTGCATCCATTGGAAGAATGAATGTGTGAATATAATCCATCATATCGCTACGACGATCGACATCAGTCTTTGTCCAAATTTCGATGAAAAATTCGTTTGCGTTGTTATTTCTTACGAAAGCTCCACAAATTTCTTGTTCTCCTTCGAAAAGTTCCTTCTGCATCTGTCCACCGATGAAATATAGGACTAAAGTTTCCCAGAATTCATCGATAATCGTTGTTGGAACAGATAATGTAAATGTTGCGCCGTTTTCATTCGCTTTATCTTCCCAAGCTGGCTGTATTTCGCCTCTAAAGAGTGCTAAAGACACCTTTTTGTTGTTTACGTTTCTAAATTCGGAGATTTTCGGAAGCGCTTCTTGATAACTCCAAAAGTTTTCGACTGTATTGAATGCAAAGACCTTCTCAATCTGATAAATCCTCTTTCCGTTCGCCATTGCGTTCAACACGACCCAGTATTGCCATGTCTCTGGAAGAACATTTGTCGATGATGAAGTCATCAAAAAATTATGAAATTCTGATTGCATCTATAGTTTTCTTATCCAACAAAACCAACACCTTGCTTATCAATATCATAGCTTATGCATCATTATTTTGATTTTGAATTAATATATCAACGGATATACCTATTTTTTGCATATCCAATCAACAGTTTTTCAACAATTAATCATATTCATTATCTTATTCTTGACATTAATCAAAAATATAAAAATCTCAATCTATTTTAATCAATGATAACATATACTATTGCTTTAGCACATTGTTGCTTTTAGGTAATGTTATCGCATATCCTAAACTATTAAACTATATCACAAAGAAATATAATCACAAATTATTAAATATAGGTACTATGAGGTGATAACAATAAACAATATTGCATTGTCATAATGTAATAAATGTATGAAGTGTTTGATGAGTAATATCGAATTAAAAAATCGAATTTCGGAATTTAGATGTATAAATTTATTGGAAAACTGAAAAATAACGGCGGCAGGTATTAATAACATTAATATATTAATATTCGAGTTCTGTTGTTCTCATCCAGATGTTGAAATTCGATGCGTGGAAGCAAACCCAGACGATCAAAAGGATGATAACGAATAGGAACAATATAGAGAAAATGGATGGCCTCTGGTATGTCTTCTTGACTTTGAATTTGTTGTCGCGTGATTCGCGGGATTTATTCCTTCCCATTTTCTATTTTTTTGAAAATATAATTTTTCGATATTTAAGAGCTATTCTTTTCGAATTTATCAAATTTTAGATTTTTATTCAGAAATGATATTTTGTCATTTGTAAAGTGTCAAAAAACAAATATATAAAATAGGGTATTACACTTCGACCCTTAATTAAAATTTTTGACATTAATTTTGCAAAAGTGTCATTAAAATGTTTTTGTATATTTTTGCAGGAATTCTTTTAGTTTTTGTCCTTTATGTGGTATACAGATTAACAAGGTCTATCAGGCCGAAAGTCTCATATAATTTAAAAGGCGAAATGTCACCGATTTTAACACAAATGAATACAATAAATCGAATTTACCGCCCAACTCCATGGCTTGTCAACAATTTTCAACACACTCTTTACGGAATGCGCGACAGACCTCGTCCAAGCGACAATTATAAAAGAGAACCATTCACATTCTCAGACGGAGGCAGTACATTCTTGGATTGGTTTCTTCCAGACACACCCGCAGACAAAATGCCGATACTTGTAATCTGCCACACTTACTGTGGAGGCACAAGAGAACCGTGTGTTTCCAATATTGCTGATATTGCTGCAAAACACGGTTGGAAGGCTGTTGTTGCCAATGCTAGAGGCTGCTCTGGTGCTAAATTTACAGGAAGTGCAAAATTTTATAATAATTATGATATCACAGATTTGCAAGAGATCATCGAACACATTCGTCCACAGTCTTCACACATCTTTCTGATTGGATATTCCTATGGGTCTTGCTTAGCTGCTCAATATTCAGCGAGAGATGGAAGCGTTGATGGTGTTATCTTGGTTTCTAATCCTTGTGATATGCAGAAGTGCACTGACTATTTGAACGGATACATAATGAAGAAGTACTTCTTGTCTTTCATTCTATCCAAGCTTCATCATTTGATTGGTAAAAACAGCTTCGTTCCTGAAGAAACACGAAAGCTTGCACAACAAACGAAGTCCATATCAGAATTTGATGATGTTTTCACTGTGCCAAGCTTAGGACTCAAGAATAGAGAAGAGTTATATAAGCTAACGAATCTCAAAGGGTTTGTTAGTAAAATGAAGGCTCCAACACTCTTCATTGTTGCTGATGATGATCCATTCACACGTCCTCATCTATTTCCAATCGATGAAATTAAACAATCACAGAATATGGCCATTGTTCATACCAAAGAAGGTGGTCATGTTTCATTCCTTACAGGATGGGATGCAAAGGAGTCCTTCATTGATCCTATAATTATTGAATATTTCTCAATAATAGAGAAACGCAAGAATGAATCTTGTTAACATTTATATAGAGCTTTCTTTAAATAAATCTTTTATTTTCTTTATATATTTATTATTCAAAATCTTTTGATTCAGTGAAAAAGAGCATCAAAAATTAAAATTGGCATTTTGACATGTAAATTCCAAAATTTTTAATGAGTACAATCGATCTGAGAGATAAGAAAGCAACGAGTTTGAGGAAGAAAGATAAACTCGCGCATTCTGATAGTGATGATCCTATTGTTTGGGGGTTCGTAATTCCTTTAGTTCCAGAACCCGATATTCACGAAAAAGTTGATCAACTAAATGAACAATACTCGTTATCGAATCTGCTTAAGAAGTTTAAGAAATCAAACTGATTCAGTCTATGTTTCTCGAAATAATATGAATAACCAAAAATCGTTTTTTGATCTTTTTAATTGTATTTGAAAAATGCTTGTTTATGTTCATGCCGCGAGTCATTTCATTGTTTTTTATAAACAAAAAAATTAATATTAAATTTCGCAATAAAGACTTCAAACAAATATTTTTATAAAATCAAACATTCTATAAAGCAATCAATAACATTCTATTCTTTATCTTCCTCCCCATTTTCTTCATTATCGGCATTTTGATCATCATTCTTCTCTTTTTCTTCTTCATTCTTTTCATTTTTTGTTTCCTCTTCATTCGCTGCCTCCTCGTCTTCCTCTTGTTTTGCTTCTTCTTCATTCGGCTTTTCTTCTTCTGCTTTATCGTCTTCTTCATTGTTTTGAGTTTCTTCTTCCTTTTCCTCGACTTTTTCATTTTCTTCTTTGTTCTCTTCTTCTTCATTGTTCTGAGCTTCTTCTTTCTTTTCCTCTTCTTCATTGTGATCATCAGTTTGCGCTTCTTCTTGCGGAGGCTGTTCTTCTTGTTTCGGTTCTTCTTCAGGTTTATCTTGTGGAGGTTCAATGCTTGGAGTGACTGCAGGAGGCAATTCTCTTGTTCTTTCTTCTTCGCTTTGTTTAGGTTCTTCATGCTTCTCTTCGTGTTCTTCGATGTCTGGTTGAACAAGGAGTTTCTCTTTGCTGTCGAATGAAACATTTTCTTCTCCATCCAACTGAATTAAAACGCTGTTCTTTGATGCAGAAATATTCAACTGCTTGTTAAATAAAGCTTTTTTGAGCTCAAGAATTTCATGATTTTCTTCGCTTGTCCATTCCATTGGTTTATAATTTTTATTGGACTCTTCTTCTGTTTCTTTGTAAGTTAATCTCCGACTTAATGCATCGTTAATTTCTCTCTCGATCTTTGCATGTGAATTTATTGTTGGTTCTTCAGGGATTGGCTCTTCATTGTTTTCTATGTGTGTTTCTTCAACATTGGCGAATTCTGCCTTTTGTGCATCTTCTTTCTCAAGGAATTCTTCTAATTCAAGCAGCTTCTGCTCACTTTGTTTCACTATAGCATCTAATTTCTTGAAATCATCAGCGCGATTCACTTTCTTGAGAGAATCTTCTGCACGCCATTTATCGAGACGAGATCTGCACCACTGAATGCGTGCTTCCGCGAGATCCAACCTCGCAAAGAATGATTTTTCATTTAACTCATTAACAATCTTGTCTGCACTTGAAAGAGCATTCTCTGAAAGAGTTTTATCTTCACTTAAAAACTTGTTAACGTCATTTTCAAGATTTGACATTTCGTTGTCGAATTTTGTCTGTAATTTGTTGAAAATTAATTTGGAAGTGTTGATATATGATATTCTGGTTGGAGGAGAGTTCTTTGGACCTCCGCTTGACTGAAGATCTTTAACTTCAACTTCTAATTTGCGTAATAACTTTTCTAAATCCAAAATTAAATCATTATCATTTTCAATTCTTGTTTTATGTGCTTCGAACTTCTTTGATTCTGCTGTTAACTTCCTATTGAGCTCCTTATCTATTTCGTTGGATGATCTGACTAATTCGATTGAATTGTCCATTTTTGTGTTTTGATCTAAAACTTTCTTTTGTAATTTCTTCATTTTTGTACTGATGTTTTGGTGGAATTTGTCAATTGCTTGTGACACAATCTCTTCGAGACCATCTCCTTGGAAATTTTTGAGAACTGCTTCAAGATCTTCTTGATCTGAGCTGATATCGTGATTTTGTTTCTGAAGCTCAATGTACGCATCTGCTTTCAATTCTAGTGATTCAACTTGAGCCTTTATCTCATTTAAATGAGGAATAACTTGATTAATTGTTGTAATCGATCTTTTACTGAAATTAGATACGCTGCTAGCCACGGTATAGGCTCTGGCTGTAATGTCCTCTAATTTTACATCCTTTTCTTGAAAAAAACTAGTGATATCGTGATTAATTTCTTCAATTTTTGTATCTTGCTTGGCTTTTTGTTTCAGTGTTCTATTTATTCTGTCCTGTAATGACGAAGAGGCCGTTTTATCGAAGTTTGATTGCAATTCTGAAGACTTCTTTTGCATTTTTAGAATATTTTTCGCTTTTATTTGATTTATCTGATTTATTAGCATCTCAACAAGTTTGTTATTTGATTCAATTCGTTTTTGAATTGATATTATTTGTGGATTGAATTCAAGTTGTATTTCGTTCATTAGTGACTGTCGTTTCATGATGTTTCGATCGATTTTATTGGATTCTCCTTGCATGGAAAGAGAAATATCTTCTTTTGCTTTCTGAAAATCATTAAAAGCCTGCATATTGGTGGATTTAAGTCTACTCAGTCCGTTTTTTGATCCATGGAGTCCAGAATTTCCCATCGAATTTGATCCAAAAAGCGGAGGTAACGCACTTTTCTCCATCAAAATTCTAAAAAACGTTTTTTGGCTATTTCTTATTTTAATCTAAATATAACATTTTCATCATCTATTAAGTCGATTTCATTATAAAATTTTGTCCAAAACTGACTTTTAACTAAAATATCAAATATTTGTTCGAAAAAATCAATATTGAATATATATTGCATTATAAAAACTGTTATACTGATCACATTTAATCATTTTATAAAATAAAATGAAGCAAAATTAAATTTATAATTAATATATCAAAAATAATAACTTACTTCATCAAGATCGCAACAGTATATGTTCTTCTTCCAAAGGACTTTGCGTGGGCAATACCAATCTTTGCGAAGTCCTCGCTGATCTTATCTTTACTAACAATCTTATCAACCATCTCTTCAGCCTTTGCATCAAAGTTATTTTTCTGGTCGTCGCTGACCCAAAGAAGTTTTGCTGTGTCAACATTAAGATTAGTTGCTATAGGAGTGATATCACTAGCAAGAACTACTGATGATCCTTTTTCAGCCTTGTTTTTAACGATTTGTTGTGCTGCTTCTTCAAGTTCTGGAGAACGCTCAACCTGCTTCAAGGACATATCAATCAATCTCTTGTTAAGCAATTCGACAATGCGTTCTTCAAGAGTGGAATTATTAGGTTCCTTTGGTTTGTCCTCCTTCTTTGGTTTCTCTTCTTTAGTTGGCTTCTCTTCCTTCTTTGGCTTCTTATCATTCTTTGGTTTATCTTCCTTCTTTGGTTTCTCTTCCTTTTCGTTCTTCTTTCTATCGTTGTCGCGCTTCTTTTCATTCTTTGGCTTTTCTTCCACCTTGTCTTCCTTCTTTGGTTTCTCATCCTTATCATTCTTCCTTCTGTCGTTTTGGCGCCTGTCTTCCTTCTTTGGCTTCTCATCTTCATCACGTCTGCCTCCTCTTCTGATGCGCTTATTGTTTTCTATTTCGTTGTAGAGAATCAAGCAAATTGTGCATCCGGCCTTATATTGCTTGATTGAGATAGCATATGTTGTTGACGTCTTAACAAAGTTGAATCCGTGCTCCATAACATCACCTGACATCTGTTTCTGAGCATTTTCTGCAGAATCTGATGTGATAATGCGTGAGAAGAATTGGCTTCCATAATAACTTGCAAACTTGTCGAGATCGTCCTGGCTATTGATGTTACGTTGGCTAAGAGCCTCTTGGATGAGTTTGACGCCAAACTCTGGTAATTTCTGGATTTTCTGTGACTCTCTAAAAACGTTAATTGGTTTTAAGATTTCCTGAATCATATCGAACTCTATGTCAATTGGAATATCGATTTTAGAATAGCGGGAGCCAAATATGTAGTAAAGCTGTTCATCGCTGTCTGTTTGGAGGTCAAAAGCAATTTCTTCGACGTCTGAAACGATGAATGTGGTGAATGCTGGTATTTTCATTACTGACTGAATAAATTCCTTAGCGTCGTTTGACTGGACTGGGAGGATGATGAAGCTGCCATATGTCTTGAAATATTGGTTGAAAATTTCAACAACTTCGTGTATTTTGTTCTTATCTTCATGAATCTTTGTTGACTGTTGAGCAATGTAGCGCTTAAGCTCTTCGTTGAATTTTAATGGCTTGTGGCCGACTATTAAGAGTAATTGGTTGATAATGTTGAGAATATTCTCCTTGTTGCATTTTCCTGTGATTTTTGAAATAATGCGATTAACTTCATCAGTAAATTCGTAGTAATGGCATCCAATGACTGAATATTGGCAAAGTTTCTCTGTTTGGAACTCAACCCAGAGACCAACGCAGTCAACTCTATCAGAAAAGAGAGAATCATAGAGTTTGTCGCGTTTCATGAGGTCATCAGCAATAATTGTTGAGAAATCAGCTCTTGGATTCATTCTTTCGACGTGGTTAGCGAAAACGAGGACGTTTGATGCATGGTTGTAGTACTGGCTCAAAGCCTTAGTGTCTATGCGCTTTCCTAAGAGTATCTGGTTGACTGCTTCCTTGGCCAAGCGACATAAGTCAGAATCGAGTGTGAGAGGTGGGAATTTGGGTTTGCGCCTTTGGTTGATTATGTTAAAAACATTATTGCTCGTTTCGCTGATATCAAGCGATGCTTTATAAAGTGGTTCCATTTGACTACTTCAAAAATGGAAAATACCTTAAATTTAGAAATGTAAAATTCGGAATAAAATTGTTGACAATTTCGGGATGAAGGGAAAGTCTATTATAGAGTAAATAAATTTTTGTAAAACTAGGTGCAACACCTGCTGCTATAGTTACGAATGATATTCATCGTAGATGAAACACAGGTTATGTTTTGGAGTAAGTTAATCAGACAAGATCTTGGATTAATATTGAGTGAAACTTCGGATAGATAATGTGAATAGATGCCCATAATTGTGTATATTATCATATAATTGTATAGTCTTGAATTAGACGTATTTATTGTTTGATTAAAATATAGTGAGATTTTTACTGTATGTTTTACGACATTTAAAGACTGTGATGATATTCTCCTAGAGGATAAACATTATATTTTAAGTGATGAATAAAATTACACATATATTGATGAAGAAATAAGAATTATGAGTTAAATCTAGTGATATGATTTGTATTTATACATAACCTATTTGGATGACATGCATCCGATGTGTCTAAGATGTTTATAAATCATATAAAAGATATTTATTTAAACAAAAAATATAGGTGAATTGAAATCAATTAGATTAGGAAAAAGGTATGCCTAGATGTGTAAGTAGTTAATTCAATAGAAATAGGGATAACATAGTAGTGCATCAAAAAATATCTGACATTGTTGATCCTTTGTAAAGCGACAATGTCAAAATATATCAACAACTATTAATATTATGAGCACGACTATCGGAAGTATTGTCAATAATATTGAATATGGATGCAACCTTGGAAGATATTTTGGATTCTGGATGGAAATAAAAACTTTCTGGAAGATTTTCTGGAAATAATGTTGGAATGGAAATTTTTTAACAAATAGTATAAGCAGTGTTAGATATGTATAATATATAGTTAAGATATGAGTATTAGCCTATAACAATAATGAGAAAGTAAAAATAAAAAAAAGAATGAGAATAGAATCGAACGATTTACCTTTGTCTACGAATAATGATTTATCCAATTATGCCATGTAAATTATATGATGCCAAATTAAATAAAGAACCTAAAAATGATAGAAATAATTACATGGCAAAATTTGTGCGTACAAAATGTCGAAAAATGCCCTTGATATGCTACTCTGCATTATATCAATTGTCACTTTTATTTCCAGAAACCGCTTCCGAATTCAAAATTTTAAAACACAATATACTTGATATTAATTGTAGAATCATTTAAACATAATTTTGTTTTTCTATAACACAAATTTTTTAGGAACTTCCATGAAAATGTCGCTGCAAGCAAGGCTCGTTGACACAAGTTCCAAGAAGTGGATCAACACAATAAGTTATGTTCATGATTCATTTTTCTTTAACAACTATGGGGCTACAGCACATTGAGGCTTGAGAAACATAATTAACTGAGTGCGTATATCATTGGCACACAGTAATAGATGCTCAAAACGCATAAATATCATTATATTTCCAAAATAACATATTAAATCATGAATTATCTCATAGTTACAGCTCCTTATGTATATAAAATTGTTAGGAGATTCATTTCTATTATCTATTGCTTTAAAACGCACCTCAATACCAATTATTCTCCTCAAAAAAGTCTAACTTCAATATAAACACACTAAAAACAACATACAGAATACAACTATAATTGAATAGTAAACTTAATTCAATTTGTAACTAACAAATGGTAATGCTAATTATATATAAATAGCTCAATCTTAATAATATTCCATATAAGATATATGAAACATTATAAAAAGTATATACTGGCTTTATCCATGTAATATTAGCCAGATTTACTATAATATCAAATATTCCATTTTTATATAAAAACCAAACTATCCATAACTTGCCATAATATGTATGTACAAACTGTGCTCTGATATGTGGACACAGAGAAAGGACTACAAACGCATTTCTTCCCTATTCCAGAAATTTGCAAATTTGTAAACTATTTTATCCCGAAATTTACATTTCTAAAAGTAACCTACACTCTTAAAAATGCCAATGTAAATGCGGCGAAAGTCAAATTTTGTTGTAAAGTCATCTCAATTTATTCAAACTTTGTTACATGAAGGTTGTCAAATTACTTTTGATCAAGTAATAATGCACTGAGACACTATCCAGTGACTCAAACAGACAAATTTATTTTTAAATTTGAAATCACAATTTTGATAACTTGAAGGCTGAGTTCTCCATGACTCACTGATTCATAAATCGATTATTGTTTTTCTATATGAATGTAATCAATAGGAAATCAATAGAGATACATCCAAGAATGAAATTAAAAAATTTTGATTTTGATAAAATGTTAACAATTTTTAATTTTCGAGACTTTAAAATGATTTTAATCAGATTTGAAAACAGTAGAAAATTTTTATTATTTCAGTACTATCGTTTTATTAAGGGGAATAATCCAAGTCTTTTAAACTCAGAGTTTATATAATTTTTTGATGAAGACAAAATAAACTTTTATAAACATAACAATATATATATATCATGAAAACTTATGGCAGCAAATCCTGAGCAGCTTCTGGAGGAGAACTTAATAAATCAGGCGCTATTTTAGAAGTTCCATTTGAAAGGAGCTCTTCGTTGAAAGGAGTCTGAACTATGAATGTAAAGTCTCCATTTCCTGAAATTCCTTTTGCAATTCCATCAACATTAATTGGCGTCCCGCAAACACGCTTTTTATCAGTTCCATCACCTAGCTGTCCCTTCTCATTATGTCCAAAACCAAAAAGTTGGTATCTTTCTGTTTGGAAATAAGCTTGTTTTGGTAATGTATAAAAGCATGAAATTTGATTGGCGATTTTACCATCAGAATTACTCCTCTTCATACCAACAATATCACCAAGCATATATAAATTACCATTGAAAACTAAAGCCATTGAATACGTTGATGAGCTTAATATTGATACTATTTTTGAATAATAGTTAAATATGCATGAAAGTTCGCCATTCGAGTCTAGCATAAAAACGCTTCCTTGGCATAATGCTAAAGCATAAGTGGACGAACACGTGATTGATTGGGGATTTACTGGTAAAGTTGTTTCAACATATTTACTTGAGAAATAATTTTCGTAAAATCTGAGTATGTTTCCGTTAATAATGCAGGATAATGAATTTTCAACGACGCTAATATCAGAAATATTCAATGGAAAACGCCCAGGCTTAGTTCCAAAGGAATTTCCTGATACATAGAATGTATTATCTTGTGATTTCCAAATAGTAAAATAATTTCCGCATAAAACTTTCGAAAATTTAATGGAAGTTTCGATTTTTTTGAATTCATTTACATCTTCATTCGTTCCCAGACCGAGTTGTCCGTAAGAATTCGCGCCAATTGCATAAGATTCACCGGTTTTTGTTATAAAAACGCAGTGCTGTTGGCCTGAAGCGATTCCATCGATCTCAACTTCATCAGGAATGTTTATTATTTTGCCTGCTTTCTCGTTTTGGACAATATTTCCAAATGTTCCAAATAATCGAATAGTATTAGAACGCTTCATTATAAAAAATGACAAACATAATACATTTATTTTAGAAAATTTTAGGCATTGTCCCATATAATATTCGAATATTGTGATCAATATCTAATCAATTTAAAAATTATTTTATTGTTCAAACTATTCCTATATATTTAGTATCCATTACTCTTAGCTTCCTATTTTTCATCGTTATAATAGCACAGATCAATTTTTATAAAAAGATTATATTTTTTAAATTTGCAGCTCTGCAATATCATCAATGTACTATAAAAGCGATATAGATTCTAAATATAGATGCTCAGTGTTGACAATTTGATAATATGATTTTTGTATAAATTTAAAAAATATCAATTTTAAAATAATATCTGGTGGACCAGCATTGCAGTCAAGCTGCACCAGTTATTGTATCGCAACACATAATCTTTTGTTCAAAAAGTCACTGTTCCTTGGGTTCCGGAGTTTCAGCCTTTTTAATTGCTTTTCTCAGTCTATTATAACGCCACTCTGCGCGTGCTTTTCCTTTCTGTTCGGATTCTTCCAATCTTCGTTTCATCATTGGTTCCATCTTCAAAATGTTAAGGCTACGCATAAACCTACGCTTTATCTGCTTCTCTGCTTGCTTATCCTTCTCCTCGTTCATGATATAAAGTGGTTTTAACGGGCGATCGACTGGTTCGCTATGGAAGACGTCGTCCAGGCTTGTTGATGCTGACTTGAGCTTGTCAGTAAGCTGGTCTATAGTATTTACATAGTTTTCGCTGTATTGCTGAATCGCTTTTTTATGATTTTCAAGAGCACGCTTCATACGTAAGTCAACGATTGAAGAATTGAATTGGCATTTCTTTTCTGGTGGAACAGTTACATTTTCGACAGGTGGGAAATTTAATATTTCGAACATAGGCATTGTCTCATAATAAGCGGTTACAAGAGATAAAGCTCTCTTACAGAACTCCTCCTCTACATTTTGGCACGGTTTTTGCTCCCTCTTTGGACTCTTAATTGGCGTAGAGCGCTTCGTGCGATTCATTTCTAAACGAATTTGACAATAAAATTAATTAGGGGCAAAAATTGAATAATATACATCCCCTATTTTAACTTTTTATGTCAAAAGTCAAAATTACATGGCATTTATTTTCACTTTACGCGCCAAATTTCAATTTCTATATGACATATTCAGGCAATTTCTATAATTTACACGACAAAAATCAAATTACATGTCAATTCTTTCATAACATAGAATACATAATTTAGAAGTTATAAAAATTCTAAATCACAGAGAATTTGAATTTTTCAAAAATTCTAAACGTTCATGTTTATTTTCCTTTATGACATATCAGCAGTTTATACAGCAATCTATCAAAGAATTGCAAGATGGAGCTCCTCTTCCATCGTATTTTGGATGCTTGGCATATACTGTTATTCAGAGAATTCCAGAAGCATTTATTCAAAAATCAAATGTTTCTCCACAGCAAATGAATCAAATCAACACGAAACCAACAACAAAGAAGCGTCAAGAAGTACTGGTCGAGAATAAATATAGTCCAAAGAACGATTATTCATACAATAATGACGATTATCCTGTTCAAAAGTCAAGAAGCTCTTCAGCACAGTCATCAGTCAAATCTCTTAAGACAGAGGGCTTGTTTAGGAATGATTTGCCTGAAGAAAAGAGCCATGTAACAGAAGTGATAGAAGAAGAAGAGGAAAAAGATGTTTATGAACCAGAAATACCAAAGAAAGGAACAGCAAATCTTAATGACTCAAATGATGATATTCCTAAACCGCAAGCTAATTTATTCACAAATAATTCACCAGACCGTTCAAATTCTTCGAAATCTGGTATCTCACCACCTCCCAAGCGTCAAAATCTCGATGTTATCGAAAATTCTGAGCTTCAGCAGCCAAAGAAGAAGTCAAAATTCTTAGTTTCTTCATCAGACGAAGATAACGATGACAATGAATATATTCTTCCTCCAAAACTCATCACAAAGCCTTCAAGCAAGGTAACAAACGAACCCGTTGATATTTCTCCAATAACAAAGTCCGCTTCACCTCTGAAGGCCATAAACTCACCGAATTCGATATTGCAAAGTGCTCCGAAGGTGATAGAGCCTATTTGCAAGCCACTAAAGATAGATTATATTTCAGCATTCAAGAGGACCGTTGAGACAACATATAGCACATTCTGGCCACCTCTTGACACAAAGATTGCTCGCGTTATTCCTCAATCAAAGATATATAATATGCAACCTGCAAAATATCCTAAGCTGATCAAAACTATCGAAGCAAAGCTAAAAGTTCATGAAAAAGGAAAGATTGCATTCTCAAGACGCGAAGCAACTGAAATAGAGGAAGAAGAATTTTCAGATAATTTCTAATTTTTTGTTATTTTACATAAATAGTTGTTTATTTTTATTTTCAACTTCACGTATATTGTAACTACAGACTATACATACTTTAAACACATTAATTATTTTATATATTTCAAGGCTTGTCTAAAATTGATACTCAAAGTCGGCGAAACTCGTTTTTTAACTCACTGGATTAACTTTTTGCGAAGTTATTGAACCCCAATGTACAAAATCATGTTGTGCATGATATATTAAAGAATTAGCTAACAAAGTCTATATTTCATTAAAATATTAGATATATCTTGCATCAAAAACATTGATTTGCCATGATGTGCTTTGCTCATTATAATATATTATATTCCCATTGTATAGCATTTTCATAACGTAAAATATGTTGTTGTCGATGATAAATAGGTAAATCTAATCACAAATATGTTTTTTTTTGGAAAAAGTATTCCAAGTGTTCACACATAAGCTCTGTGTGTTATTCTCCCAAAAATAATGATGATTCTTTTTTGAGCGGCTAAATTTGACAAGTTTATTAAATTGAGGAGAATAACCGAAGTTTCTGGACCGAGATCTGTATATGAGGCTGGTTTATATTCATAATTATGTGAATAACCCTTTATATCAAACGATAATAAATGTACATTACTAATAATTGAATGATCTAAGATGGCGTTATTAAGATTTCTTTCAGAATGTTGCGAAACTACCTGATATACATATTTTGTTAATATAATTTAAATGTTATGCAATTTCGATATGATAGAGATGAAACAATGAGTGACATTAAACAGAGGAGAGTATTTGTATAATTCTTTGTTATTCAGCTGACAACATAACTGATGAAATTTCTTAATGTACATGTTTGAGGAAATATAATATGAATATCTTACTATCCCATGAATGCATTGTGAATGGAGCCGAAGCTACGCACAAATTATGAGACCAAACTCGTCGATTTTCATTCGATCTTGCGGACATCAGCGTTGTCCAATTCCCATTACTCGGCGAATTTGGATTAACACCATAAATGTTGGAAAAGAATTCAACTGCGCTCAAATTTCCTGTTGTGCAGAAATAATTTAATGCAGTGAATACATTCGCATCTGCCAGATTTATGTCAGTGCCATTCACGGCAAGCATTTTCGCTAATGAAAAGTTATCACGAGAGGCAGACTCTGTCAAAATGTTGTTGCATCCGTCAGTGACTTCGTGATATCTTTTGTCGATCGCATATCTCATCGCATTGACATCTTTGGACTTCGATATGTTGTCGAAGATGTTATAAATCCTTTGGAAGTTTGCAGGTGTGTTAGGTGTTGAAATAAGACAATTTATATTCGGATTTAATCGTTCATTTTGATTTTCGATTTGATTTTGCATATTTCTAATGTGATTTATCATTATTTGATTGTATTCTGCTACATCTAAATCATGAAATTCCTTTTGCATCATCATTTCGTTGTTGATTTTGCTATTTTGGATCGAAATTAATAGGCGTCACTGAATTTTCTACGTCTACTCAAACATCTCGATTTTTCTCCACCAGTATGAATATTTAAGGTCTAATTTTGGTGGCAAATGAAAAATTTTCCCATCTAAAATGCTGTGGATATATAA